>JAVHLU010002844.1:0-15168 GCA_036785755.1 Colletotrichum ledebouriae
AGACCTAACGCTCCCCTTTAAAGAGAATAAAGAGAGGGGAGGCTATAAGACCCTAAGAGCTAAAGCTATAAATAAGCTAGATATCTTAAAACCTATATCTAAACTTAATATAATAATAATCCCTAAAACCTTTTTAATATTTCTATTAACTCTAGAGGAATATTATAAGTTTAAATAAAGTTTTATAAATAGTTTATAACTCCTACTTCTTAAACTTATATTAAAAGATATAATTATTATATTAATACTAGAGCTAAGCTTAAATACTTTTTATATATTATTTAAAGAAAGTAAAGATATATTAAGTACTTTATTCCTAACCTAAGGAAAAGGAATAGATAGCTCTCCTATACTTAAGCTAAGTAATTTATAGAGTTATTCTAATACTTATAGCTAGGGTAAGTAATATAATAAGATAAGCGCCTAGGAACTAAAAGCTAGTCTATTAAACCTTAATAAAGGTAAAAGATATAATTAAGATATTAAATATATAGAGGACGCTCCTCTACTACTACTACTACCTATACTACTTAGAGATCCTAGTAATAGAGGTAATAATAATAACCCCGAGGGTTAAAATAGTAAAGGAGGTAGCCCTAGTAATAGTAGTAGTAATAGCTAAGGCGATTAACGCCCTTAACTACTAGCTAGGCTAAGAGATATTATTAAACTATTATCTAACCTTAATAGGTTCTTAGTTAGCTATAACTTTCTTATATTCCTTCTCTCTATAGATAAAGAAGGGGTAATATAAGTATTAGCTAGAATATTAGCTATAGAACCTAGGTATAGTACTCCTCGATTTAAAACTAATAAAATTAGGTTATTCAATCCGCTTCTATATAATAATAAAGTTAAAGATATATATATTAATAGTAGTTTAAGGACTATCTACTAAAATATATATCGTTTTATTAATATAATTAATAGCTATATTAAGTTAGATAATAGGAACCTAGCTATAGCTACCCTTAACCTATATTAAACCTTACTAAAGTATACCTTAGACTAGTACTATACTAATCTAATACTTAATAAAAAGGTAGAACTTAAGGACCCTAACTATAGGCTAGACTATTAGAAAGAGTTATTACTTAAACGTTTTTATTTACTACGTGAAATTACTAAAGTATATTTAACTAAGGAGAGGTATACTTTATATAATATATATAATTAATATAATATTTAATACTAGATAACTAAGGTTACTTAACTATATAAGGATACTAAAGAGAGCAAATCTAAGGTATTAACTATTACTTATAATAAGATAGATATAGAACTAGTTATTAGTATTCCTTAGCTAACTAGTAATATAAACCGCGATAAGTTTATTATAAGCCTATAGAAGATAGTCCCTAGCTAGTATTAAATAGTTACTAAAGGATCCTAGCGAGTATTAGTCTAACTATTTACTAAGGCGACCCGTATAGGAACCTCTATAACGCGATTATTACTAAAAGATATATTAAAAGTAAGCTATATTATAGCTACTCGTTACCTATACTATATAAACCTAAAAGAGACTATATCTAGCCTATTACTATTAAGACCTATAAAGCAAGCTACTAATATAGCTACTAAACCCTTATTATCTACTTATAAGGAAATTTAGTTTAACTAATAACGAAGGCCTAAATACTAATATAAATAACCTAGTTAACGTATTTAACGTCCTTAACTACCTAGTTACCCTTTAGCCTATATAACTAAGGGTACTAGTTATAAGTAAGTAGAAGAGGAAGTATATACTTCGTTAGATAAGGGTAACTTTAACTATATCTAATATATTAAGGCTAGTAAGGATTTAGACTTATATAAAGAAGACTTAGTTATTAGTACTAATAATAAGGATAATTAAGAGCAATAGGAAGACGATCCTAAGTATATTAACCTAGTTACTTAACCTGCTTATTACTATAAATACCCTCTAGGTTATATCCCTAGATATAAGGATAAGTACCCTATTTTTAACGTTAACTCCTTCTAAAATTCGCTCCTTAAGGATCCCGGAATCTACTTATATAAAACCTGCTTTTATAACGCTAAGCTATATACTAACTTTAAGGGTATTTTCTTATATTAGACCCTTCTATCCCCTTAGCTAAATATAACGCTTATTAGTCCTATTAAGCTATAGTAATATATAGTTATACGTTTATATTACTATATATACGCTAAGATTATTATCTAGGGCTATTATAACGGACTACTAATCGTAGTCTATATTAATACTAGCATAGACCGCTTAGTTATAAGTAAAGCTTACTTATAATAGTTCTATACCCTCTTAAGAGAACCTAAGGTATTTAAGCTCTAAAGTATAGGAAGCCTTAAGACTATCGCCTAGGTAACCTTCGCAATTCTTATATAAGGATAATAATAAAATAGCTATATAATAACTACTAAGCTCTATATAAGCGTATAGCTTATCCTATATTTAGATACTAGTCTGCTTATAGGGTAAGACTTTAATATACCTAATAAGCTTAACGTTTTAAACTTAGAATTATACGTCTAAATCGCATCTTATAATAATATTTAAATTCCCTCTTAGATCTATTTAAAAGTCCCTTTAAAGGTTTATAATATATATACTATAAGAAATATAACTATTACGCTATATAATCGCTTTACTATTTAAATTAAGATATTATTAGTAAAATAGAGTCCTTTCTATTTAGCCTAAAGCACGAAGGGTATATATACGTATATATAAGTAATTTATTACTTATTCCTATTATTAATAACGCTCCTTACTTATTAAAGATTAAAAGAGGTACTAAGCTTAGAACTCTAGCGCCCTTTAAGCCTAATAGATACCTTAAACTAAAGACTTATAATTAACTATAAATAGCCTTTTTAATATTATTATATAAGGACTTAACATATTATACTATTTTTAGCCTTTCTAATTATAAGCTTATAATACTTGCTTAGCTACTAGAACTATTAGTTAACGAATAAGTAGAAATCTCTAACCTAACTAGTAAGGAATTTAACTATAGCGTAACTAATAATAATATAACGCTAAATAGTAGAGATATCTATAAGGGGAATATTAACTTAAATAGTAAGATAGGTATAACTAAGCCTAAAAACTTACTAGTAGTTATTACTAAGGAAGGTATATATATCTATAACTAAGACGCTAAAGCTATATAATACCTTAAAGAGGTTATCTCGCGCTACCCTATTATTTAGAAGGACTAAGGACTAATCGACCTTCTAGAAGATTAATACCTTAAGGTTAAATTTATTAAAGGATAGTAGAATATAAATATTAGCTAATAACTTTATCCTATTAGTAAAGAAGATAAGAACCTTATTAATAAAACTTTAGACGAGCTCTATACTTAAAACTATATAAAATAGAGTAAATCTAGACCTATACTATTTAGAGCCCCTATATTCGCTATATAGCAAATTATAAATAGTAAGTATAAAGGTTATATAGTTATGGACCTACGTGCTCTTAATAAAGCTACTATCCCTAATATATACCCTATATTATTATAATAAGACGTTATTAAATACCTTTATAATAAGCTATAGATTACTATAGTTAACGCTTAATCCTTTTTCTATTAATTTCTTATTAAAAAGGAATATTAAGATCGATTTACTATAGTTAGCTACTAGGGATAAGAACGCTTAAAGGTAGTACTTATAAGATTCTATAATTTACCTACTTATACTTAACGCGTTATAAATAGACTCCTATAACTATATAAGGAATATACCTACGCGTTTATAGATAATATTATTATTACCTCGAAGGACCTCAATACCTACCTTAAGTACCTTAATGCGATTCTTAAACTCTTTATAGATATTAAACTCTTATTTTTAATAAAAAAGTCGTTCGTTAGATATCCTTCTATTAAGCTACTTAGCTTTATTATTAATACCTTTAGACTATTAAATACTTAAGACTATATTAATACTATTAAGAAAATTAAATACCCCTATAACCTCTACTAGCTTAAATACTAGATAGGTATAACTAGTTTCCTATAATATATAATACTATACTAAAGTTATTATATTTAACTACTCTAATAGTATAAAACTATATTACTTACTTAAGCCTAAGCTTAAGGGAAGGATAAAGGTATTATAAGAAAGCTCTTCTATTAAAAGATAAGTTTTAAACCTATACTAGAAGAAGTAGCTAGCTTTAATAACGTTAAGGACGCCTTAATAGTAAATAACGCCTTATTCTACTATAACCCTAATAAGTAGTTATTTATATAGCTTAACTTATTAAAGGAATATAGAGACTCCGCGCTAATCTTCTAGCTAGCTAATTATATTAAATAGAAACCTTATAACCTTATTAAGTATACTAATATATATCTAATTACTTATATTAGTAAGGCCCTTAACTAAGCTAAATAGAAGTATTAGCCTACTAAACTCGAAGTAGCTTACCTAGTATAGGTAGTAAAGAAGTATTAGTTAATACTACGTTTATCTAGACGAGACCTTATAATAATTAAGCTCGGAATTACGCCGCAGCCCCTTCGCAAAAAGACTATAACAAATTCACCCAGTTCGCAGGCATAATTCGGGAAACACTATATAGGTATTTTAACCTATACCCTCTACTAGTTAAGGAAAACAATATAGGAACCCTATACGTTCCTACTACTCGCAAGCAAACCCTCGCACAAGGAATAAGAGATAAAATAGCTCTATAAATAAGTATAAGCTTAAAGATTTATCTAATAGGGCGTTAAACTAGTATTAGAGCTTAGTAAAAGATTACTAAGGCGCTTAAGAGGAAAGCCTTATAAGAACCTAGTAGAATAATATAATATATATTATAAATAAGGAACGCGCTACTTAAAGCGCTTTAAATAGATAAGTAAATTATAAAGAGTATTATAACTAAGGCTTTATTATAAGATAAAGATATTTAGCACGCTTAGCGCGTCTAAGAACTTTACTCTAATAATAGTAATATTTATATCTATCCTATTAGTAAAGATAACTACGCCTATCGTGCCTTCCCTTTTAAACTCCTTCTACCCTTAGTACTATAAGAACCTTTATAAATATAACTACCCTCCTCGCTAGAAGGTCGATCCCTACTCTTACTTAACTAATAAGAAAAATTAGCGCTTAAGTATATATATATAAAATAAATTTATATTACTAGGTAATCATACTAGGTATTACTATTACCTTTACTTGCTTAGTATTAAGCGTATTTTTCCTCTATATATATATTTTACTAAAGAGCGTTAATACCTTTAACCCTATTACTATACTATTATTATACTTATATATCTCCCTTTATTACTATTATCCTTATTTAGACGTTAAGGAATCTTATTAATACTCTATATTATTACGCGCTTAATACTACTAGAGTAACTTATATTATATATACCTAGGTATTACTTTATTATAAATAGATAACGCTCTAAATATAAAGACGCTAAGTATATTACCCTTAACTATATTCGCTACTACCTACTTAATATTAAGATCCCTTATAATAAGCCTAGATATTATATTTATAACTAAGAAATCTTTAAGCACGCCCTTAATTAAGAGACCTAATATTATAGAACTAGTTATAATATTTCTAATACCTTATTTATTATTTACTTAAGTACTAATACTTACTTAGTTACTTAACTACTATTTATAAACTAAATTAAGTTCTACTATTAATTCCCTAATACTATCTTATACCTTAAGTAGCTATCCCTCTATAATATTATATAGAACTCCCTTAAATATAACCTATATTATACTATTAATATCACTAGTATACCTATTTCTATTAATTCTAGAGAGGCCTTAAGTAGAGATAATAAACCTATTACTACTAAATATAATTAAGCTAATAAAACTATTAGTACTAATTAGCTTAAACTATCCCTTAATACTAGCTAACCTAACTAAGCTACTAATACTACTAAATATATTAAACCTTAACTATTAACTAATATTATTATAACTAGCACTAGATTAACTCTTATTACTTAGAATAAGACTAATAAGATAGCTACTCTTAAGAAGTAAGCTACTAGTATTAATACCCTTAATATAATAAATACTATTAAAGCTATTAAGGGAATATAAGCTTATAGTAAACGCATTAGCTATATTACTATATTACTTAATAGATATAAGGAGACCTAGATCGCCCTAACTATAGCGCTCTCTAAGGGTTATATTACTAATACTAGCGCTATTACCCTTAACCTAGGCTAATTTATTAAGTTAGCTACTAATAAGTTTAAGTTTATTATAATAACTATTCCCTAGGGATTAATATAAGAGAGCCCGGGCTTTCTTAGCCTAGAATAATACCTTATTACTAGGTTATCTACTAAGTATATAGTATTAGCTACTAGCCTAGAGGATCACCCTAAAATTAATCCTTCCTCTAATATTAGCCCCTTTAACGCTATTAATACGCCTAGCTCTATTAAGACGCCTAATATTACTACTAGTATTAAGAAAATCGTTATTATAAACTAGTAATTCTATACTTATATCGCTAGCCTCTATTACCTTACCTATTCCTATATAAAGTTCCTAACTACTTAGGAGGTAATTAATATATACCTTTAGTACTTCTATTTCTTTAATACTACTAACCTTATTACTACTTACTATGCTAAACGCCTTACCCTATACGCGCTTATCTAAAATAGCTTAATTATCCTTAGTCTATATATATATATCCGCGCCCTTAACTTATTTATAACTAAATAAATTATAAATAACCCGGAGTTTAGTATTATATTACTATTCTTTATTATTAAGTAAATACTATAATATAAGTTTCCTAGTATATATACTAAGAATAATACTTATATTAGTTAGGCTATAGTTAATAGTAATAACTCGAGCGCTATCTATACTCTCTTAGACCTTAGTAACCCTAAAGCTATAGATATAGCTAACTTTTAATATAAATATACTACTAACCTTTAAGGCCTTTATACTAATATTACCTCCCTCGCTATTTTAATTACTATAATTAAAAATAATAGTATTACTAAGGTATACCCTAAGGTTAGTAATAAATCTCGCTACCTATTCCTAGAGTAATATAAGGATAATATCTAACTAGCTACTACTTATAGTATTAGTATTAATTAACCCCTAGTTATAACTAAAGAGATTATTAATAACGAGGATAAGGACTACTCTAACCTCTTAAAGATAACTAATACTACGCCTAAGACTCCCTTAGCCTAAAGTAGGATATAATAATATATATAGAATAGAAAGGAAGTAAGGTTATATATAGTTACTTATATATAATAGTATAGCTCTACTTACTAGTATATTACTATAATAAGAGGTATAAATCAAATTTCATACTATATATCGTAGTTAATGCCTTTTTCTTCTTATACGGGTAATTAATACTAAACGCGCTTAGCGCGGTTATCCCGCCTAAGGGTATCTAACGTATTTAATATATTAAATATACTTAAACGCGTTAACCCTTATAAAAGGGCTTATCGCCTTGAAGGAAATAACCTTCGAAATTCATAGAATTTTCACCCATAATTTTCGCCTACTACGTGGACTGTATTAGTCTTAGTAGTACTAGAAGTTCTATAAGAAGCTACCTACCTCCCTCTAGAACTAGTACTCTATTTATTATATAAATAGCGCTCTTAACTTCTAGGATTATATTACTTAGGTCTATACTATAACTTATATGATAATACCTCCTAATACCTACTTAGCTAACTAAACTACTATATAAGGCCCTACCCTAGTAGCTTATATTAATCCTTCTAGGGGAGGAAACCCCTATACCTAAGCCTATACTAACTAGGGCTATATCCCTAAGGCTTTATATAAGAAGCTCTATAACTAGGGCCCCTATTTTATCTATAGTAATACTAGTTATACCTCGTAGGATTATCCCTATAAGCAGGCTAAGCTTACTATAAGTATTACTAAACCTACTAAAGCTACTAGTAATAACCTAGAGCTAGTAGAAAACTAGAGCCCCTAGTAAAAGTAGACTCCTTATTAAGGGAGACCTAAAGAGATTAGTAATTAGTAATAATATCTATTAACCTATAATAACTAATTAGTAATAAACTACTAGAGATGGAGTTAGTTCTAGTTTATAATAGATATAGTATTTATCTTAAGGCCTTTCTTAATACTAGAGTAAATAGCTACGCTTTTATAAATACCTATATAACCCCCTTATTAAGGGATTTTTATTATACTAAATATAATAAATCATAGCGCCCTATCCTAGCTACTAGGTTTAATAGCGAGCTATTAGATATTATAACTAAGGTATAGATAACTTATATATAAATAGACTGCTAAGAATTAATATAAATACCCCTCTTCTAACTTAATATAGGGAGATATAACCTTATCCTTAGCTACTTATAGTTTAATTATTATACTATTAGTATAGATATATACTATTAGTATTTATACTAGCTAATTAATACCCCTATCATATAGGACCTCCTTTAAATAATTATAAGGGATACTAAAGACCTCCTTTAACTTACTAAGATTAATATTAAGTATTAACTTAATATAGAACGCTATTAAGCTATATTTAAGGCTAAGGAATAGCTCTATAACGCCTAGAAGAATATAGGGAGTAAGATAAAGACCCCTATAAAGATCCTATAGTAAAGTAATACGCTTAAGGATTTAGGATATAATAATAACTTATCAAAAATAAATATAGTATTAAAAGGGGTACTAATAGTAAATTAGACCTAACCTACGCTATATTAAAAGCTTAAACCCCTTAGCCCTAAGGCTTAATAAGTAAGAGAGGACCTCGATATAGCGCTTGTTAGCGCTATAGGGTTTAAGAGGAACCTAAAGCATGCTAATATTAAATTAGGCTCTATATTACTATACGAGCTCGACCTAATAATTACTAATACGCAGGAGGAAGAAAAAGAAGGCATAAGCCTACTAGAGGTTAATAAAGCTAAAAACTAATACTTAATTAATAAAAGGCTCCTATTATACCTCTAGGACTAGAAAGATTACTTTAGTAAAACTACTAGTAACGCATTACCTCCTTAATACCCTTATAACTACTAAATTAAACTAGAGCTAGGTATAAGGGAGTAGCTAACCTTCTACCCGCTATATAAGTAATTATTACTAGAACTCAAGGCTACTTAATAATACCTCCTTAAGAACCTAAAGAAGGGCTTTATAGCGCTAGGTAATACTCTATTTACTTCCCTAATACTATTTATTTAAAAAGCTAATAGCTACTTATAGTTTTATATTAACTTCTAAAAGCTAAATAGGTTTATTAAGAAGGATTAGTATTTACTACCCCTAATTAATAAGATATTAAGCTAAATTAGCTAAGCTAAAGTATTTATAAAGATCGATATCTACTAGGCGTTTTACTAAATCTATATCTACTCTAACTTAGAGGACTTAATAACGTTCTATACTTACTATAGCTCCTATAAGTATAAAGTCTTACCCTTTAGGCTCTATAATAGCCTAGCGACGTACTAATAATATATAAACGATATACTTATAGAATACCTAGATAACTTCTATATAGTATATATAGATAATATCCTAGTTTACTCAGAGGACCCTATCTAGTATAAGGAGCATATTAAGCAGGTTCTTAACTAGCTACGCTAAGTAGAGCTTTAGGCTAATATTAAGAAGTACGAGTTTAGTATAACTATAACGCGCTACCTTAGGTTTATTATTATAATTAAAGGGATTAGCCCTAACCCTAAGAAGGTTTTAGTAATAAAAGACTAGTAACTACTAATTATAATAAGGGGTATCTAGTCCTTCCTAGGGTTCTATAACTTCTACTATTAATTTATTACAAATTATAAAAAGATCGCTCGACTACTTACTAAGCTTATAGCTAAAGATACCTATTTTAACTTTAATAATAACTATATAATAGTATTTATAACGCTAAAGGAGGCCCTAACGTTAGCCCCTATCTTATACTACTAGAAGCCCGAGCTACTAACCTAAGTTAAGATAGACGCCTCTAAATCTATTTATACTACTACTCTCCTCTAGTAATAAGATAATAATAGCTTATAGCACCCCGTAGCCTATTTCTTAAAAACTATATTACTAATAGAGATAAATTACCCTATTTATAACTATAAGATGATAGTAATTATCCTAGCACTAGAAGAATAGAGAGCTAAACTCTCTATAATTACCTAGTATTTTAAGGTTATTATAAATTACTAACTACTACTCTACTTTATAACTAAGCGGCTTCTAAATATTCATTAAGCCTACTAGTTAGGTATTTTAATAGGTTTTAACTTCTATATTTAGTACTACCTAGGGCGTAAAAACGTTCTAGCTAATACTCTATTATAGAAGAATAAAGACCTATAAACCTAGTAAGCTATTTATAAATTAGACTATACCTAGGTATTACTACTACCTACCTACTTATCTCTTAAGGTTATAAGCAAATTATACTAGCTATTAGAAGCTACCCTAAGTAGTCCTATAGCTATTATTAATACCCTAGAGCTAGAGGATAAACTACGAGGCTACCTCCTAGTTAAATAGATCTTATAGTTAAACTATAAACTAAATACGCTATTACTTAAGATACTAAGGATATTTATTATTATACAAAAGGAGCGCTAGAAGATAAGAGAGGAACTCCTAATAATAAATAAGAAACTTATAATATTAAAAGAAGAGGACCTATATATAAAGTTAATTTATAAAACCTATATCTAGAAACTTATAATATACCTAGGTTAAAATAAGACTATTAAACTCCTAAAGGAACGCTATTACTAGCTATACCTAACTACTAATATTAAATAGTATATTTATAACTACTATACTTAGTACTAAGCTTAGAAGCTAAGGGATAAGCCTCTAGGTAAGTTAAAGCTCTTATTAATATTAGATTACCCCTAGGAGTATATTATAATAGATTTTATATCCTACTTACCTAACTACTATAGATTTAATAATATATTTATAGTAATATACTACTTATTAAAGAAGATAGCCTCCCTCTCCTACTATAAGATAGTTATAGCGTAGGACCTCGCCTAGCTATATTATACCTATATCTTCTAATATACTAGCTTCCCTATTATAATTATATCTAATAGAGGCCCCTAGTTTACTTCTAACTTCTAGAACGAGCTCTATAAGATATATAGCGTAATTATATAATTAAGTTTAATAGGTTATATAGAAACTAGTAGGTAGATAGAGATCTTTAACTAGTACCTAACTTAATACTTATACTTATAAATAAACTAGTACTAGGATAACTAGAGTGAAATACTCCCTACTATAGATTTCGCTTAAGTAGTATTACTAAATAAAACTATAGGGCTTATACTATTTAAAATTAAATAGGGATACTTACTATAGATAAGTTTTAGGCCTCTGGCTACTGCATAGTGATTTAACCTGCTTAAGTGCAATAGATCTTCTAACTCCGCGCCTCCTAATAATATATAGCCTTTAGTTATATAATCGTAACTTTCCTAACTATAGCCGCGCTTATATATACCTATTAATAGCCTCACGATCTTTAACTTTATATTAATAATAACGTGGTTTTTAATTATTTAAACTATAAAACTATCGACTTTTCCTCTCGCGCACTACCCGCGCTGCTATTAAATACCGCCTCTATTACTACTTTATCTACTAGAACTATGCCGTTATTAGTAACGCTCTCTCTATTTAGCGCAAGCTATACTTACTAACGTTCCCCTAAGGGGCCTAGGCTACCTATACCTTAATAATATAGAGGACCTGCTTAAAGAAGGGCTACTCTATAGGGTATATAATAACCTACCTAGCTTTTATTACTAAGTCTACTTACTTAGCTATAATATAATAATAAGTATCCCCTCTAGGGGTATTAATAAGAGTCCTCTTAAGAGCTATACTAATAATATACTCTCTATATATAATAGAGTAATTAAAAAAGGAGCGGGTTTTATTAATTATATTAATACTAAACTCTTTAGCGAGCTCTTATATATTATTAGTATTAACGGGTATACCTCGCGCAGGCTTAGCGTTTTTATATATAAGGTCTAGTGCTAATATATTTAAGGATTTATTATAAATTAAATAAGGATAAGAAAGAGGGAGAGGTATAAGGCCCTGCTTATAGAGCTTCTTATACTTCTAGCTATAAGAACCTCTTAGGAAAGACCTCTTTAGTTAAGGAGTTACCTCTTATATAATATTATTTACCTTTAGTACCTTGCTAGAAGGTCGACCTTTTAGGTTAAGAAGTTATCTTATATAGTAGCTTTCGTAGCACCTTTAGTACCTTACTAGAAGGTTAACCTTTTAGGTTAAGGAGTTATCTTATATAATAGCTTTTACCTTACTAGAAGGTTTAGTAAGGGCGTTTCTAGGCCACGAGAGCCTTAGTAGCCCGTTTAGCTCTAATATAATTAGCCTTAGTATAGTATATATCTAACTTTATATAGGGGTTTGCTTATAAGTAATAGGAATATATAGGGTTCCTATATTATTTTCCTTAACTAGTAGAGGGTATAGGTTAAAATACCTATATAGTATTTCCTAAATTATACCTGCGAACTAGGTAAATTTGTTATAGTCTTTTTGCAAAGGGGCTGCGGCGTAATTCTAAACTCAATAGATAAGTTTTAACTAGGACTAATATATATAAAGGTTCTTAACTATAAAGGAGAAAATTAACTAAAGTAATACTTAATAGCTTATATAAAACCTCTATAGCGCCTAGGAGATTACTAAAGAAAATATAGCTATAGCCTAATAGCGCTATACCCGCGCTACTAACTACTATTACTACTCTAATAACTTAGCTATAGGGGACTCCGTCTATAGATTAATAGAGGGATAGTAATAAGATAGCTCCTTTAAGCTATTAATACTATAGGATAGCCCGTAGCTAGTTAAAGTATAAGGAAAGGAATAATAGCGGGTGCAAAGTATAGAGCCACGCTATTAGCAAAACGTTAGCAAATTAGTAATAAATATATATACCCTTAAGAAAACTCTATAAGCTAGAGACTTAGAAGGTTAAGTAATAGTTTAATATAACTATATATACCTATATTTTAATATTCTAGCCCTTCCTAGTTTAAGCTTATAGCTATACTCTTATAACTCTATTACTTCTACTCTAATTTAAGAAACTAGTACTAGTTAGAATATCTAAAACGAACTAGTAATAATATACTAATAAATTAGTAATAGAGTTTAATTATAATAAACTCTAAGCTAGGTATATAGAATATAACTAATAGGGTCTTAGCTAATATAATATAAGTCGCTCGCTAAGCCCTAAGATATAAGGAATATAGCGTAGATATTATAATAAGGGGATAGATAACCCTAGTAATAATATAGTAGGAGAGATAACCCCGAGGGGGTAAGCCTAGTCCTAGATAGCACTAGAGTAGGTAGACCTACCCTCGCTTAGTAAATAAATAATAAGTAGTAGCTAATAGGGTACCCTACCTAAGACCCCCTAAGAAGCTAATATCTTAGGTATCCTTACCTAAGTAATAGGACTACTATAGAGATAGTAGGAGAGCTTTATAGAGTAGATATATCTATAATAGTAGTAGTATAAGAAATAAACTACTACCCTACTATAGGAACTTACTAACTACCTAGTAATAAGGTACCTATAGAGAGAATATAAGAAACCCCCTATATATAACTACTATACTATAGGTAAGGACTTTACTATAAACTAGGTTAGTAACTAGATCTAGATAGTTAAAGATAGATACTAACTATATACTAGTAGTACGCTAGAGTAATAGATCTAATAGGTGCTTATAAAGATAAGCGTATCCCTATAGACCTAGTGATACGGTCCACGTAGTAGGCGAAAAAATATAGGTGAAAATTCTATGAATTTTGGAAGGTTTTTTCCTTAAAGGCGATAAGCCCTTTTATAAGGGTTAACGCGTTTAGGTACGTTTAATATGTTAAACGTATTAGATACCCTTAAGCGGGATAACTACGCTAAGCGTATTTAGTATTAATTACCTATATAAGAAGAAAAAGGCGTTAACTATAATATATAGTATAAAATTTAATTTATACCTCTTATTATAGTAATATACTAGTAAGTAGAGCTATGCTATTATATATAAGTAACTATATATAACCTTACTTCCTTTCTATTCTATATATTTTATTATATCCTACTTTAGGCTAAGGGAGTCTTAAGCGTAGTATTAGTTATCTTTAAGAGGTCGGGGTAGTCCTTATTCTTATTATTAATAATCTCTTTAGCTATAACTAGGAGTTAGTTAATATTAATACTATAAGTAATAGCTAAGTAAGTATTATCCTTATATTACTCTAGGAATAAGTAGTAAGATTTATTACTAATCTTAGGGTACGCCTTAGTAATATTATTATCTTTAATTATAGCGATCAAGGTAATAAGAGAGGTAATATTAGCGCGAAGGCCTTAAAGGTTAGTAGCGTATTTATACTAAAAGTTAGCTATATCTATAGCCTTAGGGTTATTAAGGTCTAAGAGAGTATAAATAGCGCTTAAGTTATTACTATTAACTATAGCTTAACTAATATAAGCGTTATCTTTAGTATATATACTAAGAAACTCGTATTATAATATCTACTTAATAATAAAGAATAGCGATATAGCGCTAAACTCTAGGTTATTTATAATTTATTTAGTTATAAATAAGTTAAGGGCGCGGATATATATATATATATAGACTAAGGATAATTAAGCTATTTTAGATAAGTATATATAGGGTAAGGCGTTTAGTATAGTAAGTAGTAATAAGGTTAGTAGTATTAAAGAAATAGAAGTACTAAAGGTATATATTAATTACCTCCTAAGTAATTAGGAACTTTATATAGGAATAGGTAAGGTAATAGAGGCTAGCGATATAAGTATAGGATTACTAGTTTATAATAACGATCTTCTTAATACTAATAGTAGTATTAAGCGTCTTAGTAGAGCTAGGCGTATTAATAGCGTTAAAGGGGCTAATATTAGAGGAAGGATTAATATTAGGGCGATCCTCTAGGCTAATAGCTAACGCTATATACTTAGTAGATAACCTAGTAGTAAGGTATTATTCTAGGCTAAGGAAGCCTAGGCTCTCTTATATTAGTCCCTAGGGAATAGTTATTATAATAAAC
>JAVHLU010002845.1:0-15162 GCA_036785755.1 Colletotrichum ledebouriae
ATATAATACTATTTAAATTATTTATAGAGGTATAATAGAAGGGTATATAGAGCTATAATACTTAAATTCCTAGGCTAAAGCTTTCTCTCTTATAATAAGAATAGCTAAAAAGAGCTTCTTTTCTTTAAGCTATAGATAATTAATAATCTTAAGGATAGCTTCTTATTAAGCTCTTATAAGCCTTATTCCTTATTTAATAGTTAAAAGCTTTAGTATAACTAGGCTTATAAATAGGGCGCTAGGATCTAGGATTATGTTTTTCTTAGCCTTTGCTTATACCTTTAACCTCTACTCTAGGTCTCTATCTAAGGTTAAACTATTTAATATAGCGTTATTAATAAGTTAAATCTTCTTATCTTTTATCTTATATATTATATTAATATCTTCTATTAGTAATACGGGCGTTATTAGTATAGGTTTATAATTATTATAGGAGAAAGTAGTATTTATAGTTATAATAACTTCAATACCTTTCTAATATACTAACTTATACTTCCTCCTAGGTACTTTCTTCTTTAATATTCTTTTCTTAGGTTTATAAACATAGTATTAATAATTAATACTATAGCTATTATATCCTATTATATACCCTATACTTATTGAGCTCGGAATTACGCCGCAGCCCCTTCGCAAAAAGACTATAACAAATTCACCTAGTTCGCAGGCATAATTCAGGAAATACTATATAGGTATTTTAACCTATACCCTCTACTAGTTAAGGAAAATAATATAAGACCCCTATACGTTCCTACTACTTATAAGCAAACCCTCTAAATATTACTATATAAAGTCGAACGCGCGCTATACCAGGGCTAATTATATTATAGCTAAACGGGCTACTAAGGCTCTCGTAGCCTAGAAACGCCCTCGCTAAACCTTCTAGCAAGGTACTGCGAAAGCTACTACATAAGATAACTCCTTAACCTAAAAGGTCGACCTTCTAGTAAGGTAAATACTACTATATAAGAGGTAACTCCTTAACTAAAGAGGTCTTTCCTAAGAGGTTCTTATAGCTAGAAGCATAAGAAGCTCTACTACTATAAGCAAGGCCTTATACCTCTCCCTCTTTCTTATCCTTATCCCTATAACCTATAATAAATCCTTAACTATATTAGTACTAGACTTTATATATAAATATACTAAGCCCGAGCAAGGTATACCTTTTAATATAAATAATATAGAGGGGATTACTAGAGAGTTTAGCCTCGATATAATTAATAAAACCCGCTCCTTTATTAACTACTCTGCTATATATAAAGAGCGTATTATTAGTATAGCCCTTAAGAGGGCTTACCTTAATACCCCTATAGGGGACTCTATAAGGTGCGATAGTATTAGAGCTAAGTAAGTAAACTTAGTAGTAGAAGTTTAGTAGGTTATTATATACCCTATAGAGTAGCCCTTCTTTAAGCAGGTCCTCCGTATTACTAAGGTAGAGGTAGCCTAGGCGGCCTAGGCAAATATTAGTAAGTATGGCTTATACTAAATAGAGAGAGCATTGCTAACGATAGTATAGCTATAAAGGCGTTAGCTAACCCGATCGAATAAGAGGACTAGCAGACGAAGCGGTAATAGAGGTAGTATTTAATAGCAGCGCGGGTAGTATATAAGAGGAAAGGTTAATAGTTTTATAGTTTAAATAATTAAAAACTACGTTATTATTAATATAAAGTTAAAGATCGTGAGGCTATAGGCACGTATAAGTATAGCTATAGTTAGGAGAGGATTATATAACCGAAGGCTATGTATTATTAGGAGGCGCGGAGTTAGAAGGTCTGTTGCACTTAAGTAGGTAAAATCACTATATAGTAGCTAGAGGCCACCCTATACTTATAATCGCTTTATAGATCTTATTAAGCTTAGGGGTAACTTTATTATAAATTATAGTCTCTAGGATTTTATTAAAAATTAATCTAAACTCTTTAAAAATAGTAATAGCTTCCTTATCTAGGTCTAATTATTACTTAACTTTATCTAATAGGTTATAAGAGCTTTTAAAAGCTTATTAAATCGCTTTAATATCCTAATATATTCTTATACTCCCTAGTATTATATCTAGCTCTTCTTTATTCTTAACGTTATTAACTTATTAATTATCTCTTATAAAATCTAAGCTTATTATTATATTAGGTCTATTAGTAATAGCCTCTATTTCCCCTCCTCTATAGGAGATAAGAGAGTATATTAATACTAAGAAGAAATAAAGCGGTCTATTTTAGTAATAATTTCTAAGAACTAAGTAATTAAGTCTCTTATATAAAGTAATAGCGGGATATTAATCTTAATATTCCTAGACTAAAGGACTCTAATAATCTAATTTTATATATAATCTAGCGTTATTTAAGTCTTTAAGATAAAGGGAGCTCCTAATACTAGGTCCTTATTATAAGCGTTTTTAGAGAAAATAAAAAAACTAATATCCTAAATCTAATTACTACTAATATAAATATTATTTATAATTACGCTTATGAACTAAGTCCTCCGCTCTCTATTAGTAATCCTATATATCCCTATATTTATCTTAACTATATAGCTCTATAAGCCTAGGTATTTAATATAACTTTTACTAATAAGGTTAATAGCGGAGCTACTATTAATAATCCCCCTAATTAATATATTCGCAGGGCTATGAAGAGTAATAATAATCTACTAGTAGGTTATAATAAAGTCTAGGATAGTAATATATCTTAGTAGTAGAAGTAATACTAAATCCTAATCTTCTATTATAGCGCCTATCTTAAAAATAAGATTAATTATATAGTAATTAAATTAAATTACCTTAGTTTATAAATCCTTAGGTAAGTCTATAGAAATAATAGCTAAAGTTACTTAGCTTTTAGAATAGTTCTTATTATTATTCTATCGATCTATTTATTCCTATAGCTTCTCGTTACTCTCTCCTATTTTATTAAATTAATTTAGAAGTATAATATTAATAAGAACGAAGACCTCTTACGCCTTTAAGTTATATCTATCCTTATACTTAGTAATTATAGCTTTAGTAGCGTTATAAATTATTCTATTTTAATTAGGCTAGTTCTAATAAAGAAAGGCTTTAGGGATAGCTACCTTCTTATTTACTCTTTTACTATATAGCTTAAGGGTAAGAGTATAGCTAGTTTATAACTTACTATATTAAATCTAAGGCTTATCTTATTTATCCTATTTCTATTACTTAACTTATTCCTTAGGGGCGTCTAGTAATATAATATCTTTAATATCTTCCTTATTATCTAGGAGCTTTATAACTCTCTAAGTAATTTAAATAGGAGGGTCTCGAATTATAAGTAGGTCTATTATTTAGAGAGCCTAGTAATAATAAGTATTATAAGGTTCTATATAATACCCTCTAGCTTTCCCTCTTTTTATAGTAGTAATATCTTCTACTAGGTTAATATACTAGTTCTTTAGCTTAAAGCTAAAGAATATTATATCTATAAAGTTATATAATGAAGTAATATCTTTTAATAAGGGTTAAGGAGTTATCTCGTATAGTGGCTTTCACCTTTAGCACCTTGCTAGAAGGTCGACCTTTTGGGTTAAGGAGTTATCTCGTATAGTAGCTTTCGCAGCACCTTGCTAGAAGGTTTAGCGAGGGCGTTTCTAGGCCACGAGAGCCTTAGTACCCCGTTTAGCTCTAATATAATTAGCCCTAGTATAGCGCGCGTCTAACTTTATATAGTAATATTTAGAGGGTTTGCTTATAGGTAGTAGGAATATATAGGGTTCTTATATTATTTTCCTTAACTAGTAGAGGGTATAGGTTAAAATACCTATATAGTATTTCCCGAATTATACCTGCGAACTAGGTGAATTTGTTATAGTCTTTTTACGAAGGGGCTGCGGCGTAATTCCGAGCTCAATCTTTTAATAAATTCATAAAGCTAATAGATAGTTTAGGGTTTATCTTATTATAACTAATTACTCTTATAACCTCCTCTAGAAGCTTTAGCTACTACTTTTCTACTAACTTACTTATAGTAACTATATAATATATAAAGGTATCCTTATTAATTAGGATATATTTTAAAATCGTCTAACGATTAGTTAATTTATAGTTATAGCCTTTATTAATAATACCTATCTTAACCTTAGTACTTATAACTAGGGTGCTAATAAAGTAATAGGGCGATATATAGTAGTAGACCTTATTCTAGCTAGCCTCGAGATACTTAATATAGCTAATAATAATATAATTAATAGCGCTATAAAACTAATAGGCCCCTATAGCCTAGAAAGGCACGTACTATAGTAGTCTATCTTATTAGATACCTCTATAACCTCCTCTTACTCTACCTCTTCTAAATCCCTAGTATAGCTAGTATCCTCCTTAGTAATCCCTATATCTAGCTTTTAAGTAAAAGTATTATTATTATTAGTATTAAGTCTATAAATAGTCCTAAGATTATTATTTATAAGGTTTAGTAGTTTCTATAGTATTTAGATTAAAAGTATTATCTCCTTAGCTAGTAACTCTCTTAATAAGGGTTAAGATATCTATCTTATAATTAGCCCTATTAATATTTAGGGTCCTAAAGTTCTCTATAAGAGAGTTAATAATTAAGCTAGTAGTCTAGGCTATAGAGGGTTCCTTAGCTTTAGCCCTCTGCCTTATTAGAATTATCTTTATAAGGACTTAAAGTATTATTATTAGTTTAAGCTTAATAAGGCTAAATAACTATTAAAGTTCCTAGTAGGTAGTAGATTATTTAATTAAGGTATCTTCTACTATAACCTATTACTTTAAGATAACCTTAGTAAGCTAGTAGCTAAGACTTTAAGCTATAGCTCTTATAGCCCTCTCTAAAAAATAGTAATAAGTAATATAAATAAGCTTAGTATTAGTAAGTTCTAGGTCCCTATATTAAATAGCTCTCTATTAAAGCTATTAAATAATAGTAATTAACGCTATAACCTAGGAAGGGTTATTATTCTTAATATAAGATCCTATAACTAGGTTCTAAAGGTCCTTATTAGGATCTTAATATAACTTTAGGTTTATAAATCCGAACTAGTATAGACATTTCTCTTTAGCTTCCTTCTAGGTCTTAGCTTTACTAATATAAGATTTTACTATATCTTAATAATTACTAGAGCTATATATATAGACCTCGTTCTTTATATCTTTATTAGTCTTATAGCAAAGCTTTAAAAAGCTCTTATAGTTAGTAATAAAGTTAGAGATATTAGTACTAATAAACTTAGGCGCTCTAGTTAAATAGGGAGTTATTATTATAATAGTAGGACGTCTTATAAGGAGATTAGAGCCCTCTTAAGGGCTATGCCGATAATACGCTCTCTATATATAGCGGAGTGGTTAATAAAGGAGCGGGTTTTATTAATCGTATTGAGGCTAAACTCTCTAGCGATCCCCTCTGCGTTATTTATACTAAAGGGCGTGCCTCGCTCAGGCTTAGCGTATTTATATACGGGGTCTAGTGCTAATATAGTTAAGGGATAAGGATAAGGATAAGGGAGAGGTATAAGGCCCTACTCGCAGAGCTTCTTATGCTTCTAGCTATAAGAACCTCTTAGGAAAGACCTCTCTAGTTAAGGAGTTACCTCTTATATAGTAGTATTTACCTTTAGTATCTTACTAGAAGGTCGACCTTTTAGGTTAAGGAGTTATCTTATATAGTAGCTTTTACCTTACTAGAAGGTTTAGCGAGGGCGTTACTATAAGAGCCTTAGTAGCCCGTTTAGCTCTAATATAATTAGCCCCGGTGCAGCGCGCATCCGACTTTATGCGAGGGTTTACTTGTGAGTAGTAGGAATATATAGGGTTCTTATATTATTTTCCTTAACTAGTAGAGGGTATAGGTTAAATACCTATATAGTATTTCCCGAATTATGCCTGCGAACTAGGTGAATTTGTTGTAGTCTTTTTGCGAAGGGGCTGCGGCGTAATTCCGAGCTCAATAAGGAGATTAGTAAGGGCTATAATATCCTAATTAGTATAACTTCGTTTAGGGGAACGTAGAGTACTTAAGGGCGTTACTCCTATTCTAGAAGTAGGATTTATAAACCTATCTATATTATTATTAGAGGCTAGCTACCCTATAGCATAAGGTTATATCTCGCTAAACAAAGCTCCTATAAATCTCTCTTTAGGCTATTTCTCCTTATTAGAAGAGGATCTAGTATCTAAGCTAGCTAAGGAAGAAGAAGATATAATACTTATAGGTCTATAAATATCGAAGTTAATATTATATAGTTAAAGTAATAGAGTATTATAGTTAATAAAGTGAAGTTATTATTATAATATCTTCTAAATAGAAAGGTAAAGTAAGGAGTTATAACTTTCTTTAAATAAAATAAAAAAGGAAATAGTATAAACTATATAACTAAATAAATATAGGAAAGGTCTAGCGACCTTAATCTTATTACTCTAAGCTATTATAGATCTACTTTAAGTCTTATTACTTAATATAGAAAGGTCTTTATAATAACGCTCTTATTTTAGAAGAATTTATAGCTTCTCTATATTAGTATCTCTCTAAAGTTAGTAAGTTACTCTTAATATTTAGGGCGATAATAATAAGGGGTTTATTAGTCTCTAGTTACTAATCTAGTTAATCTCGCTATACCTATTAGCTTAGTAAGACTACTAATCTCTATCTTAGTATTATATATAGCTATCTTAGCTATATTAGCTATAAGTCGCTAGTTAAATAATAATAGTTGTAATAATATAAAAGGGGGTAAGGAAAGGAATATACTTACTAGAACCTACTAATAGTATAAAAAAAAGAGAAGGGAGGATTTTAAGGTCGACGTCGTTCCTACTTTAATTCTATAGGAAAGTATAGCTATTACTATTCCCTCGGAACTAAGGTAGGTCTGCGAATATCTTCCTCTCTTTAAACTACGTTTTATTATTATTTATATTATCGTTATTTATTACTTATAAATTTCTTAAGTTATTATCGCATTTAAAGTAGATTAATTATATATATCTATATTAATAGCGGGGACATATAGATATAGCAAAGGCACCTAACTCTCTAAGAAGCTTATAAAGGCTATTAAAAAGAGTATTTAAATCCGCCTCTAGGTACTAATAGGAACTAGAAAGATAATAGATAATATAGCTCTACTTATAAATAGGTACGAATATTAAGAGTAAGCTTAAAGGATATATAGAATAATTTATAGATTTAATTAAAAGAGATTATCTAAATTAGGTATAGATTTACTAAGAAAATGCTAAAAAACGAGGTGTAGGGTTATTAAGGTATTAATTATAATAATATATATATTATCTTCTAGTCTGCTACGCTCCTCTCTTCTATACTCTACTCTATAGTCTTCTTATAATAGGTCCGTGCGCTAAGGGAGTTTTCCGAAAGTTGCGTAGCTAAGTCTATCTTATCCTATCCTACTACTAATAGCAAAGCCCTTTCTATATCCTTTTATAAGCTCTAAAAGCTCTATTATATTAATTAGTAATATTGGTAAGTAATAGGGTTATTAGAAAGACGTTTAGTAGAAATTAACTTTATAAATTTATTTAAGCTCCTAAAGGGTATTAGGAACTAAGTAATTTACATATTTATAGATCTAATTTAAAAAGAAACCTAGTAAAAATCTTCCTAGCGCTAGGGAATAAAAAGTATAATAATTATATACCTAGGGAAGAGGAGGAGGAACCTATAGTACCTAGGGAAAGTAATAAGGAGGAAGAGGAGGATTTATTATACTTAGTAATGTAATTAAAGTAGTATTTAAAGGATTTAAAGAAAGTAATTAAAGCTTTAAAAGCTAGAAAATAACTAGTTATTAAGATTCCTAAAATAATAAAAGAGAAAGAAAAGGAGTATATTAAAATAGAAGATCTAGGGGATATATAAGGTTTCTTTTATTATAACTTATTTTAATTAATAATTTATAGACTTATTCTAATCTTCCCTTCCTTTTATCTCTTAGTTTAAAAGTTTAGGGTTCTAGGGATAATATTCCTAAACTTTAGGGATAAGGGTAAGAGATAGTATTAGTAACTCCCTATTTATTTAAAGTATACCCCTTATTAATATTTAAGATAATAATAACCTAGATAACTTTAATATCTATTAGTAGTTATAATAGAGTAATTAAGCCTAGGAAAGTATAAGATCCTTAACCTCCTAGTAATAATACTAAAGCTACCCCTCCTCGCTAAATAAATATAAGATTAATAACCTAAAGATAAGAGAGAAGAAGAGAAAAGGAAAGATAGTATTAAAATCGTAGTTATTAGCCCCTTAGGGGGGATATTAGTAGACCTTTCTTTACCCCCCCCCCCCCCCCCCCCTTTTCTTTTATTTCTTAGAAAAGATTATCGCTAATATTATATTACCTACTATTAAAGAGAAAGAGAAGGATACTTATAAAAAGGATTATATTAATTTTTATACCTAGATACGCTTTAACTTTAGCTTTATAGACCTATTTATATATTATTTACCTTAATTTCTTATTAAAACCTAACTAGCTTCTTAATCTCTTTTTCCTTTTTACCCCCCCTTATATATTATATAAATATATCTATAAACCCTATTTTCGTATTTTAATTTATAATATAAAGCCCTAAGTAGTCTACGATTTCTATAAGGTTAAACTCTAGAGGTAGCTCTATTATAAAAGGGTCATAAGAGTATATAAACCTAGCTTTAGGATAATATTCCTAGGCTTATTAATAGTATTTATTATAAAAGAGCGAGAAGTTAAACTTAGCTATAGCTATAACTATAGTATCTATTAGAATTTAGGACTATAGGATCTCCTTAATACTATTAAATTCTCTACTCCTCCTTACCTTATTATTACGCTTAATTCTATATCTATATCGCTTATAGGTACTTAGATTATTATATAAGTAACTCTCTTAAGGTTTATAGAAAAAGTAGTTAGTATAAGGAGTACCTAGTATAGAAATATATTTAAAGTATAGTTTATAAATATAGACGCTAGATATATAGTTCTTAGTAGTATAAGCCTGCTTATTATAATAAATATAGGGTACTATATTATAACTACCTTAGGATTAAATAAATAAGCTATATATAGCTACTATATGCTAAAAGACCTTTATCTCCTATAAGCTAGCGAGGAAAGTAATAGGAGTATAAATAAAAACTTAATAATAGAATTCTCTAGACCCCTTAGTTACCCTAAATATTTATTTAAAGTCCTATTTACTAAGATAAGCCTTCTAGAAAGCTAGCCTTATTACCTTAGTAGTCTTATTAGAGAATATCTATAATATAAAGGCTACCTCTAAGTATTTATTACTAAGGATATTAAGTTAAAGCTAAATAAGGCTTATAGCTACTTAGGAATTATAATTATTAGCTAGAGGGTATAGGGATATTAAAAAGAAAGGAAAGAATACCTAAAGTTAGTTATTAGAGTATTAAATAACAAGAGGTATATTACTTTTCTTTATTTTAAGTAAAAGGATATTAGGACTAAGGACTTAAAAGGTTATTATTAATAGGAGATAATAAGGGTGAGGTTAATTAGTATTTTTAATACCTAAGATAAAGGAGTTATAATTAGCTATAATAAGAAGATATAATTCATAGATATAAGAAAGAAAGTATAAAGGGGTTAAATAAAGATTAAAGTAGCTAGCTAAAGGTAGTTATTATAAGAGGAGAAGTTAATAATAGAGGATAGAGGAGGATATTTATTTAATTTATAACTAGGCTGCTTATTTTAATAGCTACTACTAACTATTATTTCCTTTATTCTTTCCCTATATATAACTACCCTAATTTACTATTCTATTTATTAGGCCTCTAGCCACTGCATAGTGATTTTACCTGCTTAAGTGCAATAGACCTTCTAACTCCGCGCCTCCTAATAATATATAGCCTTCGGTTATGTGATCCTCTCCTAACTATAGCTATACTTATACGTACCTATAGCCTCATGATCTTTAACTTTATATTAATAATAACGTGGTTTTTAATTATTTAAACTATGAAACTATCGACTTTTCCTCTTGCGCACTACCCACGCTACTAATACCGCCTCTATTACTACTTCGTCCGCTAGAGTCGTTACTATCTTTATTAAAGCAGTCCTCTTATTCGATTAGGTTAGCTAACGCCTTCGCAGCTATGCTATCGTTAGCAACGCTCTCTCTATATTATAGTTAGCGCAAGCTATACTCACTAACCCCTAATAGGCGTAGGCTGCCTAGGCTACCTCTACCTTAGTAATATAGAGGACCTGCTCGAAGAAGGGCTACTCTATAGGGTATATAACGACCTACTAAACTTCTACTACTAAGTTTACTTATTTAGCTCTAATACTATTACGCCTTATAGAATCCCTTATAGGGGTATTAAGGTAAGCCCTCTTAAGGGTTATACTAATAATACGCTCTCTATATATAGAGGAGTAGTTAATAAAGGAGCGGGTTTTATTAATTATATCGAGGCTAAACTCTCTAGTAACCCCCTCTATATTATTTATACTAAAAGGTATACCTCGCTTAGGCTTAGTATATTTATATATAGGATCTAGTACTAATATAGTTAAGGGATAAGGATAAAGAAGAGGGAGAGGTATAAGGCCCTGCTTATAGTAGCAGAGCTTCTTATACTTCTAGCTATAAGAACCTCTTAGGAAAGACGTCTTTAGTTAAGGAGTTACTTCTTATATAGTAGCATTTACCTTACTAGAAGGTCGACCTTTTAGGTTAAGGAGTTATCTTCTATAGTAGCTTTTACCTTTAGTACCTTGCTAGAAGGTCGACTTTTTAGGTTAAGGAGTTATCTTATATAGTAGCTTTTACCTTACTAGAAGGTTTAGCAAGGGCGTTGCTATAAGAGCCTTAGTAGCCCGTTTAGCTCTAATATAATTAGCCCTAGTATAGCGCGCGTCTAACTTTATAATATTTAGAGGGTTTACTTATAAGTAGTAGGAAAATATAGGGTTCCTATATGATTTTCCTTAACTAGTAGAGAGTATAGGTTAAAATACCTATATAGTATTTCCCAAATTATACCTATAAACTAGGTAAATATGTTATAGTCTTTTTGCGAAGGGGCTGCGGCGTAATTCCGAGCTTAATAATACTAAAGCTACCCCTCCTCGCTAAATAAATATAAGATTAATAACCTAAAGATAAGAGAGAAGAAGAGAAAGGGAGAGAGGGTAATAAAATCGTAGTTATTAGCCCCTAATAAGGATATTAATAGACTTTTCTTACCCCCCCCCTTTTTTTCCTGAAAAAGATTATTACTAATATTAAATTACCTTCTACTAAAGAGAAAGAGAAGGATACTTATAAAAAGGATTATATTAATCTTTATACCTAGATATGCTTTAACTTTAGCTTTATAGACCTATTTATATAATATTTGCCTTAATTTCTTATTAAAACCTAACTAGCTTCTTATTCTCTTTTCCTTTTTACCCCCCTTATATAATATATAAATATATCTAGAAACCCTATTTTCCTACCTTAATTTATAATATAAAGCCCTAAGTAGTTTTTAATTTCTATAAGGTTAAACTCTAGAGGTAGCTTTATTATAAAAGGGTAAGAAGAGTATATAAACCTAGCTTTAGGATAATATTCCTAAGCCTATTAATAGTATTTATTATAAAGGAGTAAGAAGTTAAACTTAGCTATAGCTATAACTATAATATCTACTAGAATTTAAGACTATAGGATCTCCTTAATACTATTAAATTCTCTACTCCTCCTTATTTTATTATTATACTTAATTCTATACTTATAGCGCTTATAGATACTTAGATTATTATATAAATAACTCTCTTAAGTTTTATAAAAGAAGTAGTTAGTATAAGGAGTACTTAGTATAGAGATATACTTAAAGTATAGTTTATAGATATAAATACTTAATATAGGGTTCTTAGTAGTATAGGCCTGCTCTTTATAGTAAATATAGGGTATTATATTATAACTACCTTATTATTAAATAAATAAGCTATATATAGCTACTATATACTAAAAAGCCTTTATCTCCTATAGGCTAGTAAGGAAAGTAATAGAGGTATAGATAAAGACTTAATAATAGAATTCTCTAGACCCCTTAGTTACCCTAAATATTTATTTAAAGTCCTATTTACTAAGATAAGCCTTCTAGAAAGCTAGCCTTATTACCTTAGTAGTCTTATTAGAGAATATCTATAATATAAAGGCTACCTCTAAGTATTTATTACTAAGGATATTAAGTTAAAGCTAAATAAGGCTTATAGCTACTTAAGAATTATAATTATTAGCTAGAAGGTATAGGGATATTAAAAAGAAGGGAAGGAATACCTAAAGTTAGTTATTAGAGTATTAAATAAAAAGAGGTATATTATTTTTCTTTATTTTAAGTATAGGGATACTAGGACTAAGGACTTAAAGGGTTATTACTAATAGGAGATAATAAGGGCGAGGTTAATTAGTATTTTTAATACCTAAGATAAAGAAGTTATAATTAGCTATAATAAGAAGATATAATTTATAAATATAAGAGAGAAAGTATAAAGGGGTTAAATAAAGATTAAAGTAGCTAGCTAAAGGTAGTTATTATAAGGGGAGAAGTTTATAATAGAGAATAGAGGAGAATATTTATTAAATTTATAACTAAGCTACTCGTTTTAATAGCTATTACTAATTATTATTTTCTTTATTCTTTCCCTATATATAACTACTCTAATTTACTATTCTATTTATTATAGGTTTTTTATCCTAAGTTTATTTTACTTTATTAAGGCTAAATAGGGTAAGGGAGGAAAGTTAATTATTCTTTCTATAAGCTACTAATAAATTACTATATTATTAAAGTAATTAATAGATATAAAAATAAACTCCTTACCCTTTAAGCCCTCTAGTTTCTCTCTCCCCCTTATATATATTATTTACTTTTAAACTTAATTTATCTACTAATTATATAATATTAATTATTATATTATAGCTCCTTCTTTTCTTTAAATATTACTTCTATTTAGCTCTTTAGTCTATAAATTACTTATACTTTCCCTTTATTAATATTTCTCTTAATATATTATAATAAGGAAAGTTATTTTTTATAATAATAAAGTATTAGATATATAGATCTAGGAGTTAAGATCCTTAAACCTTCCTATCCTTAAAATTAGACTTTTAATAAAGCCTATATTTAATAAACTAAGTATAAGTAGGTTTTAAGTATAATAATAAAATAATAGAGATATCCTAGGCTTTAGACCTCCTAATAAGCTTAGTTATTAGCTTTAGCTAATTAAATATAATACGCGCCCTCTACCTAGGATAGATAATATCCCTAGTTAGATAGACCTTTTTAATATAGTATTAAAATATATCTTTATTAAACGTTAGAATAAGACTTTAGAAGTAGTAGAGGAGATAATTCGCCCCTTATACTTATAATAAGTTATAACTAGTATATTTAATATTATTAGTATACTTAAAATAGTAACTCTAATATATACTAAGGATATCTTAGTAGTTACTCGCTATATTATAAGGCTTATTAAGCCTAGCTAACTACTCTATTATAAGATAATTAGAGGTATAGAAAATAATTTTAAAGATAGAGATATAAGGGATATTATAGTTATCTAAATTAAAGCTAAGTCCCTTAATATACTCCTTATTTATTTATAAGTACCTAAGTTTACTAAGGTAGTTATTATAGGTCTATTAATTAACTTATAAGATAGGAGAAACTAGTTTTATAATAATTAATAGTTAAGGAGAGGAGCTAAAGGATAACTATAAACTCTAATATTTATTACTAGGAGCTTTTTACTAAGATATAAAGCTAAGGAAGTTTTAATAAGATAATTATACTTAGTAGAACTTTAATATATAGACCCTTTACTATAGGCCTCTAATTTCTACTTTATTAATTAGCTTAGGTTTTTTATAGAAATTAGAAGCCTAATACTTCTAAAGTAGCTTATTAAGATAAAGTATTAAGCTTAGATTAATTATTTATTAAAGGCTTTTACTAATAAAATACCTCCTAAAGGATACTAGACCTAACTAAGAGTAGATAGAATTCTATATAATTAATACTTTAAATTAAGAGATAAAGATATTAAGAAAAGAATAACTTAAGAAGATATTAAATATTAAATAGCTAAGTATACCCCTTAATTTATAAATCTAGAGGTTTCCTCTCTAAATAAGATAGGTATTAATTTATTAATACCTATAGATACTAATTTATAGACTAATCTAATAGTTATTATTAATCTAGAAGAGTTAAATAGAGAGGAAGGATTATTAAAGGAACTAAATATTTAGAATATAAAAAGAAGGAATAACTATAAGAAGTAGAAGAGGGATTATAACTTATAATAACTAGCTAATTTTATAAAATATTTTAACTACCCTAGGTCTATAAAACTATCTATATCGCCCTACTTAGCCCTTATTACCTTAAGAGATATTATATTTAACCCTACTAATACCTTAGCGGGATTTAATACTATAAGACCTAAAGGGAACCCTATACTAAATAAAGATAAGCCTATACTAGTAGTCCTATAGTATATATAATAGAACTAAGAATCTGCAAATTACTTAATAACCTAGTATAGAAGAGGGTTATCTATTATAACTTTAGCCTAGCCTCTAGCTACTGCATAGTGATTTTACCTACTTAAGTGTAATAGACCTTCTAACTCCGCGCCTCCTAACAATACATAGCCTTCGGTTACGTGATTATAATTACTAACTACCTTTCCTAACCACAGCTTCACTTATATATACCCCACTAGATAGCCTCACGATCTTTAACTTTATATCGATAATAACGTAGTTTTTAATTATTTAAACTATAAAACTATCGACTTTTCCTCTCGCGTACTACCCGCGCTACTAATACTACCTCTATTACTACTTCGTCCGCTAGAAGTCGTTACTATCTTTATAGCTATACTATTATTAGTAACGCTCTCTCTATATTAAAGTAGTTAGCATAAGCTATACTTACTAACGTTTACCTAGGCTACCTAGGCTACCTCTACCTTAGTAATATAGAGGACCTGCTTAAAGAAGAGCTACTCTATAGGGTATGTAATAACCCGCTGAACTTCTATTACTAAGTTTACTTACTTAGCTCTAATACTATTACGCCTTATAGAGTCCCCTATAGGGGTATTAAGGTAAGCCCTCTTAAGGGCTATACTAATAATACGCTCTCT
>JAVHLU010002846.1:0-15155 GCA_036785755.1 Colletotrichum ledebouriae
AAAGGCTATTAAAAAGAGCAAAAGAATCCGCCTCTAGGTACTATTAGAAAGGGCTAGAACTAATAGGAACTAGAAAGATAATAAATAATATAGCTCTACCTATAAATAGGTAAGAATATTAGGAGTAAGCTTAGAAGATATATAGAATAATTCGTAGATCTAATCTAAAGAGATCGTCTCTATTAAGCGCTAATTTACTAAGAAATTACTAAAAAACGAGGTATAGGGTTATTAAGGTACTAATAGTAATAATACTAATACTATCCTCCCCTCTACTACGCTCCTCTCCTCTACGCTCTACTCTATAGTCTCCTTATAACGGGTCCGTGCGCTAAGGGAGTTTTCTAAAAGTTATATAGCTAAGTCCATCCTATCCTATCCTAGTAGTATACGAGAGGATAAGTTAATAGTTTTATAATCTATTAGATAATTAAAAACTACGTTATTATTAATATAAAGTTAAAGATCGTGAGGCTATCTAGTAGGATATATATAAGTGCAGCTATAGTTAGGAAAGGATTATATAACTGAAGGCTATGTATTATAGGAAGCGCGGAGTTAGAAGGTCTATTGCACTTGAGTAGGTAAAATCACTATATAGTAGCTAGAGGCTAAGTAAGCTATATATATAATGTATATATATACCTTAAGGGGGGTTATAAGAGATTATACTATATATTATAATAATAATATAAGAGCTATATAATAGAGGTTAATTATATAATGTAGTATATTATAGTACTATTCGTACTATATATACTATAAGAAGAAACCTCTAGAAAGCTATAGAATCTAAGAGAGTTTACTATCTTAAATAAAGTTAGATCTTAAATAGGTTAAAGTTATATGTTTATCTAATTACAGCCTAAATACGAAGATAAGTAAGGTAGCTTAATAAGTAGCTTATGAAAGTATAGAAGGCTCTAGAAACTAAGGCTTAAGTATAAGTAACTAGCTTATCCCCCTGGAATACTATCTCTCTTACTTAGAAGTTAGAGACTTTAATACTAAGCTATTATATATCTATGAATTCCCCTTTAAGCTATTGATTACATAATATAACCTAAGAAACCCTATATATAAAAACCCTAAACCTATATAAAGTATATCCTTTAATGGTAATAATATAGCCTCTAGCTACTATATAGTAATTTTACGTACTTAAGTGTAATAGACCTTCTAACTGAGCGCCTCTTAATAATATAGATAGCCTTTAATTATGTAATCCTTTCCTAACTATAGCTACACTTATATATACCTATTCTATTAAATAGCCTCATAATCCTTAACTTTATACTTCGATAATAACGTAGTTTTTAATTATTTAATAGACTATAAAACTATCGACTTATCCTCTCGCATACTACCTACTAATACTACCTCTATTACTACTTTATCTACTAGCTATATTATTATCAGTAACTCTCTCTCTATTATTTAGTATAAGCTATACTTACTAACCCCTAATAGGTCTAGGCTACCTCTACTTTAGTAATATAGGGGACTTACTTAAAAAGGAGCTACTCTATAGGGTATATAATAACCTACTTAGCTTCTACTGCTAAGTCCGCTTATATTAGGTATAATAAAATAATAGATTTTCCCTCTAGGGGTATTAAGGAGAGCCCCCTTAAGGGCTATATTAATAATAAACTCTCCATATATAATAGAGTTATTAATAAAGTAGTATATTGTATTTAATATATTAATATTAAATTCTCTAGTAATTCTTTATATATTATTAGTATTAAAGGGTATACCTTAGATAAGCTTAGCGTCTTCATATACAAGGTTTAATATTAGTATCTTTAAGGATTTATTATAAGTTAGGTAAAGAAGAGAGAGAGAGATAAAGCCCTACTTATAGTAATAGAGCTTCTTATACTTCTAGCTATAAGAACCTCTTAGGAAAGACCTCTTTAGTTAAGGAGTTATATCTTTAATAATAGTATTTATAATACCTTACTAAATGTTAACCTTTTAAGTTAAAGAGTTACTTTATATAATAGCTTTTATAATACCTATTACTATACTATAGGTTATATCCTATATACTACTATTAGTTACTACCTAGCTATATATATAGACCGCTCCCGCGCGCCTATGCGCGGAGCCCCCTAGTTAGTATTAACTTTCTATAACCTAATAAATTACTACTATGTTCCTATAAGATCTAGTAGCATAACTATAGTTACTTCGATCTATGCGACTAACGTAGTCTATTACCCTATAATAGCGAATATATTATAATAGGTAAATAAGCTACTTTCTTTAGCTTCTTTCTAAATACTAATTAATACTAATATATTATTACTAGCGCCTTACCGCACCGCTGCTAATATATATATACTAGTAGAGCTTTTTATAACTTCGAGTGATCCTGCGAGGGATTAATACTAATACTAACGCTCCTAACGCCTATATATACCTTAGGACCCTTTATAATAGCTATTAATTAACACCCTTTCGCTAGGCTAGTCTTAACTACCCTACTATAAATATAGCGCTACTAACTTTTATTATAAAAACGAGTTATTCCGCTATATATTTGTAAATAACTATAGCCCTTAATGACGCTACTGCTATAGACTCTACTACGCTAACCTTCCTTTCTATAATACCCTATTTTAGTATATTTATAACCCTTTATTATATATATATGCGCTATACGCGCGAGAGGGCTCCTAGCCCTACTCTACGCGAGTTAGTACCCCTATTAATAGCTCTAGTACCTATTTAAAAGGTTCTAAATCCCCTTATAATACTAATACTAAAGTAACTAAGAAGTCCGCGCTACTATTCTTATAGACTCTCTATTACGCTACTACCCTTACTAGCTAAGCTATCTTCCTTCTTACTACTCGCCTTTATATACCCCCTTAGCTATGCCGCTTAAAGCTATATACTAGCGCCCCTATTACTTTAATACGCCCCTATCTTACTACTTTAAAGCGCCCCTATCCTATTACGAAGGCTACTCCTGCTACTTTAAACCGCCCCTATATAACTAACGCCCCTAGCTACTTATACGCTATTAGGCTTAAGCTTTAGCTATAATATATTACTATAACCTTTATAAATATAACTCCCTACGCTATTATCATGCCTATACTTATATTGGATATATTATCTAGTAGCGAGGAACTTTAACTTTAGGGAGTTTAACTATATAGGCTTTGCCTATTATAGGATAGCTATTATTAGTAACAGTAAGGCCTCTATAATTAATAAGGAGTCCATGACTAATAATAAGGGCTCTATAAGTAATAAGGAAGACTTCATAAGTAATAGGGAGGGCTCTATAAGTAATAATAGGGAAGGCTCTCTATCTAAGGGCTATAAAAATAGTTTAAGTACTACTAACACTACTAAATATAGCTATAATAACGCTAATATCTATAACTACGCTAAGTATAGTAGTAATAATACTACTAGTAATAACTATGCTAATTATAGTAGCGACGATACCACTAGTAATAACTATACTACTAAATATAATAAGGATATAAATAACTACGAGGCTAAATAGAGCGATAGCTATGCTAATAGCTATACTAATAACTACGCCGATAGTAGAAAGGGGCTAGAACTAATAGGAACATGAAAGATAATAAATAACATAGCTCTACCTATAAACAGGTAAGGGTATTAAAGGTAGGCTTAAAAGATATATAGAATAATTCGTATATCTAATTAAAAGAGATTCTCTAAATCAGGCGCGGATTTGCTAGAAGAAATACTAGAAAATAAGGCATAGGATTATTAAGGTATTAATTATAATTATTAATAAATAATAATAATATCTACTACGCTCCTCTCCTCTACGCTCTACTCTATAGTCTTCTTATAATAGGCCTATACGCTAAGGGGGCTTTTTTAAAAGCTATATAGCTAAATCTATCTTATCTTATTCTAATTATCCCCTTAAGACTCTTTATAATATTATAGAGGAGAGTCTTAAAAAATAAAGGAAATTACTTTATAGAAATAGCAAATAAACCCTATTTATAGATCTACTCTATTAATAATATCTTCTAGGAGGGCGATCTTCTTATTAAGCAGGTCCCTTAGGTTTAACTATCTTCTATTATAGGTTATAACTTAATAATAGCTTTATTACTTCTTCCTCTTTATTATACTCCTTATCCTATTCTAATCCTTAGTATAACTAAAACTACTTACCTTAATATACTAGGCATAAGAAGTTATAATAATATACTCCCTTAGGTATATTCTATTTAATCTAATCCTACTAGTTAACCCTCTACTAGACGTAGTCTATATAACTATAGTTATACTTATTTAAAGGATTAGGTTACTTAGGGTATAATAATATATCTATAAGTATAGTTCTTAGGTATAGCTTAATAGTTATATTATAACTTAGCGTCTATAAGACTTATAATTAAAGCTAACATTTAAGGTATTTAAGCTTATTATCTAGTATTTTAAATAAAGAGGATCTAGATAATACTAATAATCTATAAATAGGTTAAGGAATATCTACTATAAGAGATAGCGTAATATTATTATTATTTCTAAAGTCTATTATATTACTATTTATAAGTAAAGGAGTAAGAGGGTATAAAGGAAAGAAAGGTACTTTCTTTAAGTCTTCTTAGCTTAATAGGGTATCTTATAGAGCTATACTACTATTAATAGTTAGGTTATAGAACTCTATAGTAATTATAGATATATATTAGGTAACTAAGGGGATTTCGGAGTTAGAGAATAATATACTATTACTTAAGGTTATCCTACTAAATCGTAATAATAGTAACCCTTCTTAAATTAAAGCTCTAGCCTACTTAACGCACTAGAGGCTATATATAAATCGATCCCTCTACTAAACTAAATTAACTACGTAGGTATTAATTAATAAGAGCTTTCTGAGTTATTAAGGGGCTCCTATCTTATAATACTATATATTAAGGTCCTATATAGCCTTAACGAAGCGCTAATTACTATTCTAGTCCTATATAGAGTTATAATAGAAGTAGTAGCTAGTTAACTAGTCTATTAAGATTATAACCTAGTAATGATTACTATAGTTTAGTAGAAAAAAGGCCCTAGTAATATCCTAAAGATTCTTTACCTATACCCTTTTAAGCTCTATAGAAGCTTTATTAATTTCTTTCCTAAGTTATTAGGCTAGTTCGTGGATTAGGGTATAGATATTATAAGGGTAGCTCTTAATTATAAACCTAAAAAAGGCTATAACCTCTAAGTTATTTAAGTCTTCTTATCCTATAAGCTTCCCTTATATATTATAGAGGTCTAATAGATATTCTACCTAAACTAAAGTTATAATAAGTAACTATTCTTTATATTAAGTTATTAAGTAATTTATAAATTCTTAGTTCTATTATATATACTATAGGACTGCTAGTATAAGCTTATTTTTATTTAGTATAGGGTTCTTTTTAGGTTTTATAATATTAAATACTACTAAGGTATTAGTAGGGGTAAATATAATATCTCTTAGGGTAGTAGGGGCTAAGTAGGGCGATATAAATAGTTTTATAAACCTAGGGTAATTAAGATATTTTATAAAGTTAGCTAGTTACTATAGGTTATAATCCCTCTTCTATTTCTTATAGTTATTCCTTCTTCCTATATTCTAGATATTTAATTCCTTCATAACCCTTCCTCTTTATCTACCTCTTCTAAATTAATAAGAAGTATTATACTAATTTATAAATTAGTATCCTTAGGTATTAATAGGTTAATATTTATCCTACTTAGAGAAGAAACCTCTAGGTTTATAAATTAAGAGGTATACTTAGCTACTTAATATTTAATATCTTCTTAAGCTATTCTTTTCTTAATATCTTTATTTCTTAATTTTAAATATTAATTATATAGAAGTCTATCTACTCTTAGTTAGGTCTAATATCTTTTGGGAGGTATTTTATTAGTAAAAGCTATTAATAAATAATTAATTTAAGCTTAATACTTTATTTTAATAAGCTACTTTAGAAGTACTAGGCTTCTAATCTATATAAAGGACCTAAGCTAATTAATAAAATAGAGACTAGAAGCTTATAGTAAAGGGTTTATATATTAAAGTTCGATTAGATATAGCTATTTTATTAAAACTTCTTTAGCTTTACGTCTTAGTAAAAGGCTCCTAGTAATAAGTATTAAAATCTATAATTATCTTTTAGCTCCTCTCCTTAACTACTAATTATTATAAAACTAGTTTCTCCTATCTTATAAGTTAATTAGTAGACTTATAATAACTACTTTAGTAGACTTAGGCGCTTATAGATAAATAAGGAGTATATTAAGGGACTTAGCTTTAATTTAAGTAACTATAATATCCCTTATATCTCTATCTTTGAAATCGTTTTCTATACCTCTAACTATCTTATAATAGAGTAGTTAGCTAGGCTTAGTAAGCTTTATAAAGTAATATATAACTACTAATATATCCTTAGTATATATTAGAGTTACTATTTTAAGTATACTAATAGTATTAAATATACTAGCTATAGCTTACTATAAGTATAAAGAATAGATCGTCTTCTCTATTACTTCTAAGGTCTTATTCTAATACTTAATAAGAATATATATTCTAATACTATATTAAAAGGGTTTATCTAACTAGGGATATTATCCTTCTTAAGTAGAGAGTATATCTTATATTTAAATAGCTAAGGCTAGTAACTAAGCTTATTAAGAGGTTTAAAGCCTAGGATATCTCTATTATTTTATCCTTATACTTAAAACCTACTTATACTAAATTTATTAAGTATAGGCTATATTAAAAGTCTAATTTAAAGGATAGGAAGGTTTAAGGATCTTAACTCCTAGATCTATATATCTAATACTTTATTATTATAAAAGATAACTTTCCCTATTATAATATATTAGGAGAAAGGTTAATAAGGGGAAAGTATAAGGAATTTATAAGGCCTCTGGCCACTGCTTAGTGATTTTACTTACTCAAGTGTAATAGACCTTCTAACTCCGCGCCTCCTAATAATATATAGCCTTTAGTTACGTGATTATAACTTTCCTAACTATAGCCATACTTATATATACCTGTTAATAGCCTCACGATCTTTAACTTCATATTAATAATAACGTGGTTTTTAATTATTTAAGTACGAGGAGACTACGAAACTATCGACTTATCCTCTCGCGCACTACCCGCGCTGCTAATACCGCCTCTATCACCGCTTCGTCCGCTAGTCGTTACTGTCTTCACTGCGCCGTGGTTAGCAACGCTCTCTCTGTTCGGCGCAAGCCGTACTCACCGACGTTCAGAGCCCTCTTGAGGGCTATGCTAACGATGCGCTCTCTATATATAACGGAGTAGTCGAAGAAGGAGCGGGTTTTATTAATCGTATTAATACTAAACTCTCTAGTAAGCTCTTATATATTATTAGTATTAAAAGGTATACCTCGCGTAGGCTTAGTGTTTTTATATATAAGGTCTAGTACTAATATAGTTAAGGGATAAGGATAAGGAAGAGAGAGAGGTATAAGGCCCTGCTTATAGAGCTTCTTATACTTCTAGCTATAAGAACCTCTTAGGAAAGACCTCTTTAGTTAAGGAGTTACCTCTTATATAGTAGTATTCGTAGTACTTTTAGTACCTTACTAAAAGGTTAACCTTTTAGGTTAAGGAGTTATTTTATATAATAGCTTTTACTTTTAGTACCTTACTAAAAGGTTGACCTTTTAGGTTAAGGAGTTATCTTATATAATAGCTTTTATAGCACCTTACTAGAAGGTTTAGCGAGGGTATTTCTAGGCTATAAGAGCCTTAGTAGCCTATTTAGCTCTGATATAATTAGCCCTAGTATAGCGCGCGTCCGACTTTATATAAGGGTTTAATTATAAGTAGTAGGAATATATAGAGTTCTTATATTATTTTCCTTACCTAATAGAGGGTATAAGTTAAAATACTTATATAGTATTTCCTAAATTATACCTATAAACTAGGTGAATTTATTATAGTCTTTTTGCGAAGGGGCTGCAGCGTAATTCCGAACTTAATAAGTAATTTATAAACTAAAGAGCTAAATGGAAGTAATATTTAAAGAAAAGAAAGAGCTATAGTATAACAGCTAATATTATATAATTAGTAGATAAATTAAGCTTAAAAGTAAATAATATATATATAGGAAAGAGAAACTAGAGGGCTCGAGGGGTTAGGAGTATATTTTAATATCTACTAATTACTTTAATAATATAGTAATTTATTAGTAGCCTATAGAAAGAATAATTAACTCTCCTCTCTTACCCTCCTTAGCCTTCATAAAATAAAACGAACTTAAGATAAAAAACCTATAATAAATAGAATAGTAAATTAGGGCGGTTATATATAGGGAAGGAATAAAGGAAATAATAGTTAGTAGTAGCTATTAAAACGAGTAGTATAGTTATAAATTAAATACATATCCTCTTTTATCCTCTGTTATTAACTTCTCCTCTTATAATAACTATTTTTACCTAGTTACTCTAATCTTTATCTAACTCCTTTATACTTTCTCTCTTATATTTATAAATTATATCTTCTTATTATAGCTAATTATAATTTCCTTATCTTAAGTATTAAAAATACTAATTAACCTCGCCCTTATTATCTCCTATTAATAAGAACCCTCTAGGCCCTTAGTTTTAATATCCCTATACTTAAAATAAAGAAAAAATAATATACCTCTTTTTATCTAATACTCTAATAACTAACTTTAGGTATTCCTTCCCTTCTTATTATTATCCCTATACCTTCTAACTAATAATTATAATTCTTAGGTAGCTATAAGCCTTACTTAGGTTTAGCTTAATATCTCTAGTAATAAATACTTAGAAGTAGCTTTTATATTATAGATATTCTCTAATAAAACTACTAAAGTAATAAGGCTAGCTTTCTAAAAAGCTTATCTTAGTAAATAGGACTTTAAATAAATATTTAGAGTAACTAAGGGGTCTATAGATATCTATTATTAAGTCTTTATCTATATCTCTACTACTTTCCTTATTAGCTTATAGGAGACGAAGGTTTCTTAGCGCGTAGTAGCTATATATAGCTTATTTATTTAATTCTAAGGTAGTTATAATATAATACCCTATATCTACTATAAAGAGCAGGCCTATATTACTAAGAATCCTATAACTAGTATTAATATTCATAAACAATACTTTAAATATATCTCTATACTAAGTACTCTTTATACTAACTACCTCTTCTATAAAACTTAAGAGAGTTACCTATATAATAATCTAAATATCTATAAACGCTATAGGTATAGAATTAAGTATAATAATGAGGTAAACAGGAGTGAAGAGTTTAATAATATTAATGAGATCCTATAGTCTTAAATCCTAGTAAACGCTATAGTTATAATTATAGCTAAGTTCGACTTCTCGCTCCCTTATAATAAATATTATTAATAGGCCTAGGAATATTACCCTAAAGTTAGGATTATATACTCTTATTACTTTTTTATAATAGAGCTACTTCTAGAGTTTAACGTTATAGAAATTATAAATTACTTAGGGCTTTATATTATAAATTAAGGTAAGAAAATAGGATTTCTAGATATATTTATATAATATAAGGGGGGAGTAAAAAAAGAAAAAAGGAATAAGAAGTTAGTTAAGTTTATAATAAGATATTAAGGGGTTAATGTATAAATAGATTTATAAAGCTAAAGTCAAAGTATATCTAAGTATAAAATTAATATTATCCCTTTTTATAAGTATCCTCCTCTTTTCTCTTTAGTAGTAGGTGTAAGAATACCGAAGGTATATCTTAAAGAATTCTATAATAATCTTATAAGGGTTATATAAACCTTAATAAATAACTATAGTATATATAGTTATATACCTGTATAATATCTCTTGAATAATACTTCAATAACTATAAAATATAAAATAATAACTATAAAGGTATTTCCTTTATAGAATAAATACTTTAAAAGTCTATATAAATTCTAATAATAGCAATAACCTTATATATATATTTATAATCCTTAGCTTTATAGCTATAAATATATAGAAACTGTGCACGGACCACATTGTGATCCAAGCGCGATTTCTGCTTAATAAGCTACTGCTTTGTAGTTATATTTCAGAATAATTTACCTCTTACTTCACGATAGTAGGATTTATAACTTAAAAATAATATCAGCAATATTAAGGATTTTATATCAAATTATTCCATCACAAATCCATCGAAAAATACACCCTTATGCTTAAATTTATTAGCTTTTATCACTCTATTACTCAGCCTATTAATATCTATTATTTAGGCTGTTTTACCGCCCCATTCGCTACTTATATACCTATTCTCATAGGTTATGAGCCTAGTCTAAACCTTCTCGATAACCTCGAACCTATTTAACCTCCTCCTTACTATAATAACCTTTATACGGCGAACTAGAAATACTAGCTAGACTAGTTTACTAGTAAAAAGATCGAATCCTCCTATAAGAAGCTATTCAGAACCTATATCGATTCGATTATACTACTATTAATACCTCTATTACTACGAAACGAGACGGTATTACAGTAAAACTATTTAACCTTGCTCCCCTTGATTATATCTTCGAGTTATCCCTAAGCCTATATAAGTCTCGGTTTGTCTATATTTATACCGCTATTCGAACGAGGCCTAATATAGGCTATATACTATCAGTTATCCTAACTATTAAAGGGTCTACTACTACTCAACATTTACTTAAAGACCCTAAAAGAGGAATAAAAGAGGAGGAATAATAACGAGTTAAACCTAAAACCTCTAGGTTTAATAATAACGCTATATTATATATAACAAAGCTATAGTTAATACTACTGAGCTATATAATATATAATATCACTTTTATCTTATTGTGAAATTAATACTATATTAGAGCCTATATATTATACTCCTAAGGTTATCATAATGTCTGATTTAAAAGTGCAGCTTCCTAAGCTATCTAGATCTAATAAGTATAAAGTCTGGTCTATACGTATTAAGGCCCTACTTATTAGTAAAGATATAACTATAGACTTATCGAAGCCTATAGATAATAATAATATAGATCTAAATAATAAGGCTCTTAGCTATATATAGCTATTTTGCAATAAAAAGGCCCTAGCATGGTGGAATAAAAATAATAATAAAAACAAAAAGCCTTCTACCTCTACTACTACTAAGGAAGTTAATATAACTACCGCAAGGGTTATAGGAGAAGTAGAAGAAGAAAACAATACCACAATAGCCCCCTATATATCTATAGATTAACCTATTAATCAAAACGAGGATCCTATAGATCTCAATGACTCCGATGAAGATCAGGAATTTGAAAACGTAAATATATCCCATAATAATCCTTAAAATAATATGATAACTAATAATATAACCTTAGGAACTTTAATTCAATAGAGTAATATAACTAAGGAAAAGGACTTGGGATTAAGGCGTTATAACTAAATAGATACTATATTCTATATTAATACTACTGCTACTATCTATAAAGTTAAAAATCACACTCTTTTATAGAATACAAAGCTTATAAATACCTCTATAAAGTGGGGTAAAGCAAATCAGCTTACTACTACTATAAGGGGAGATTTAAATATTTTCCCTAATAATAATAAAATAATATTAAAAGACGTCTATTATATACCTGAACTAGGTATTAATTTACTTAGTTAAAGTCGACTTGATAATATAGGTATAGCCTTTATTATATAGCAGAAACCTATTTTATATAATATATATAATAACTATACCATAGCTACGGGCTATAAGTCTAATAACCTCTATCTCTTCAAAGTACCCTTAAATCAGGGTTATAAAGCCCCTTTAAAGAGGAATAATAATAATAATAATAATAATAACCGACTCTATACGCAATTTATAACTAATAATAATAACAAAGATCTATATAAACTATGGTATAACCGTCTAGGTCCTATGAGCTATAAATATTTTAAAAATCTTTTAGATAATACTAAAATAAATAATAACCTTATAAATAATAATAATAATAATAATAAGGCTATGAATATAATAGATCTTCTACCTTGTGAGGCCTGCCTTAAGGGTAAGTTTATTACTAAGGTTAATAAAGAATTAATATATAATAAAGATCTAGATTATCTAGATTATATAGCCTTAGATCTTTATGGACCTATAAGTCCTAAAACCTATGATTACTATAGGTAGTTTATAATATTTATTAATAAATATTCCTGCTTTGCGTAGGGAACACTATTAAAATATAAGACTAAAGAGTTTATTACTAAAGCCTTTAATGAATTTAAGGCTAAAGTTAATAATAATAATAATAATAAGCGTATAAGAGAATTTAATACGGATAGTAGATTAGAATTCACTAGTAAACGTATTAAAAATATATATATATAAATAGTGGTATTATCTATAATTTTAGACCTCCTTATACCAATAAGCTAAACGGATTAATAGAGCGTATTATACGCACTATTATTAATAAAACTAGGGCTATTTTATATAACTCTAGTCTACCCTCAAACCTATAGGGTAAAGCAGTCCTTGCTTCTATATATCGATATAATAGATCCCCTTATAAGGCTATTTAATATAAACCTCCCTATAAGTTAAAGAATAAACAAAAGCCTAATATAAATAATATAAGGGTATAGGGTAGTTTATGCTACTATAAAAACTATAATCCGTTAATAAAGAAGCTTGACCCTAGAGCTTTAAAGGGAGCTATTGTTAGTTAGTTATAGCTCTAATACTTATAAGGTCTATAATATTAATAATAAAAAGGTGCAATAGTCGAGAGACGTTATTATATTACAAAACACCTTTATTACTTAATAGAAAGAGTTACCTATATATATCAAATCCTAATTCGATCATAATACTACTAAACGTAGTAATAATAATAATAATAATAATAATAATACTAAGATGTCTCCCCTACATCCTAGTAATAACTCTTTACCGAATCCAACTGTTGAGGCTAGTATTAATAAAGATAATAATAATAATAATAATAATAATAATAAAAATAATAATATTCAGGATATAAATAATAATAATATAACTAATAATAATACTAGTAATGACTAGTTGTCTAACGTTCGAGAGGATAACTAGAAATTATTACCTAGAAATTGCGCGGGTAGTAATTCGGAGAGTACTACTATTAGTAATAATAGTAGAAATAATTCCAAGTTAATAATACAACTCCCCTTAATAATAGAAGAAGCTAAAAAACAATATAATTGGGTTAAATATGAAGAGAGTGCACTTTTCACCCTTTAAGACGTCCCAGTCTTAAGGGAATACCTAAACTATAAAAACAATAATAATAATAATACTAACGCTGAAGCTATTAATATTATAAATAATAATAATATAAATAAAAACAAAGCTTCTTATATATTAGCAGTAACTACGCTTAATAAGCCAGCTACCTATAAGCAAGCAATCTGCTCTCTATATATAGATAATTGGATTTAAGCTATGCTTATAGAGATAAAATAACTTAAAGATAATGATACTTAGAATATTATACCTAAACCTAGGGGAGTCTATGCCCTAGGAGGCCGCTAGGTTTATAAAATAAAACATAATAATAATAATAATATAGAATAAAAAGCCCGTTAGGTAGTTCGAGGTTTCAACTAATATATTAGTATAGATTACCTTAAGACTTTCAGTACTACTTATAGGGCTAAAAGCCATAGATTTATATTAATGTTTGCTATAAAGCATAACTATATATTAAAGCAGTTTGATATTACTACTGCTTTTACCCACGCAGATATTGATAAGGATCTCTATGTGAGGATACCTACTGGTTTCTCATATAATGAAAATACTAATAAAATAATATATAATAATAATAATCTAATAGATAATAGCTTAATATCAAAGCTAAATAAAGCCTTATATAGCTTAAAACAAAACCCACGCCTATAGTATAAATACCTACAGTCAATACTACTTTAGTATAACTTTGAAGTCTCCTCCTATAATAAGGGAGTATTTATATTAAATAAAAATAAATATAAAGCTATTTTAGCTTATTATGTTAATAATATGCTATTAGCTATTGATAGTAATAATACCTATAATTATATATATAACAACCTATAAAAGCATTTAAGACTTCAATACTTAGGGGAGCTTAGTATCTTCCTAGGAAATAAAATAATAATAGACCGTATAAATAAATAACTATGTATAAAATAACTGAGGTATATAGAAAAAATACTTAATAAGTATAATAAACTTAAAGTCTATAGGGCTTATACCCCTATAGATAATAATCTAAAGTTAGGGCCTCTAGCCACTACATAGTGATTTTACCTACTTAAGTGTAACAGACCTTCTAACTCCGCGCCTCCTAACAATACATAGCCTTCGGTCACGTGATCCTATGCCGTCGTTAGCGACGCTCTCTCTATATTAAAGCAGTCGGCGCAAGCCGTACTTACTAACGTTCGCCTAGGCTGCCTAGGCTACCTCTACCTTAGTAATATAGAGGACCTACTTGAAGAAAGGCTACTCTATAGGGTATATAATAACCTACTAAACTTCTACTACTAAATTTACTTACTTAGCTCTAATATTATTATACTCTATAGAGTCCCCTATAGGGGTATAAAGGTAAGCCCTCTTAAGGGATATACTAATAATACGCTCTCTATATATAGTAGAGTAGTTAATAAAGGAGCGGGTTTTATTAATTATATTAAGGCTAAACTCTCTAGCAATCCCCTCTATATTATTTACGCTAAAGGGCGTGCCTTACTCGGGCTTAGTATATTTATATATAGGGTCTAGTACTAATATAGTTAAGGGATAAGGAAGAGGGAGAGGTATAAGGCCCTGCTTATAGAGCTTCTTATACTTCTAGCTATAAGAACCTCTTAGGAAAGACCTCTTTAGTTAAGGAGTTACCTCTCGTATAGTAGTATTTATAGTACCTTTAGTACCTTGCTAGAAGGTCGACCTTTTAGGTTAAGAAGTTATCTTATATAGTAGCTTTTATAGCACCTTGCTAGAAGGTTTAGCAAGGGCGTTACTATAAGAGCCTTAGTAGCCTATTTAGCTCTAATATTGAGCTCGGAATTACGCCGCAGCCCCTTCGCAAAAAGACTATAACAAATTCACCTAGTTCGCAGGCATAATTCGGGAAATACTATATAGGTATTTT
>JAVHLU010002847.1:0-15154 GCA_036785755.1 Colletotrichum ledebouriae
TTTCTTTAAATATTACTTCTATTTAGCTCTTTAGTTTATAAATTACTCGCGCTTTCCCCTTATTAACTTTTCTCCTAATATATTATAATAGGGAAAGTTATCTTTTATAATAATAAAGCGTTAGATACGTAGATCTAGGAGTTAAGATCTTTAAACCTTCCTATCCTTAAAATTAGACTTTTAATAGAACTTATACCTAATAAACTAAGTATAAGTAGGTTTTAGATATAGGGATAAAATAATAAAGATATCCTAGGCTTTAGACCTCCTAAGAAGCTTAGTTACTAGCCTTAGCTAATTAAATATAGTACGCGCCCTCTGCCTAGGATAGATAATATTACTAGTTAGATAGACCCTTTCGACGTAGTATTAAAATATATCCTTATTAAACGTTAGAATAAGACTTTAGAAGTAGTAGAGGAGACGATTCGCCCCTTATACTTATAGCGAGTTATAGCTAGTATATTTAATACTATTAGTATACTTAAAATAGCGACTCTAATATATACTAAGGATATTCTAGTAGTTACTCGCTATATTACGAGGCCTACTAAGCCTAGCTAACTGCTCTACTATAAGATAGTTAGAGGTATAGAAGACGATTTCGAAGATAGAGATATAAGGGATATTATAGTTACCTAAATTAAAGCTAAGTCTCCTAATATACTCCTTATTTATCTATAAGCGCCTAAGTCTACTAAGGTAGTTATTATAGGTCTACTAATTAACTTATAAGATAGGAGAAACTAGTTTTATAATAATTAGTAGTTAGCCTCTGGCTACTACATAGTGATTTTACCTGCTTAAGTGCAATAGACCTTCTAACTCCGCGCCTCCTGATAATACATAGCCTTCGGTTACGTGATCCTCTCCTAACCATAGCTATACTTATACGTGCCTATAGCCTCACGATCTTTAACTTTATATTAATAATAACGTGGTTTTTAATTATTCAAGTACGGGTAGACTATAAAACTATTAACTTTTCCTCTTATATACTACCCGCGCTGCTAATACCGCCTCTATTATTACTTTATCCGCTAGTAGCTATACCGTCGTTAGTAACGCTCTCTCTATTTAGCATAAGCTATACTTACTAATATTCGCCTAGGCCGCCTAGGCTACCTCTACCTTAGTAATATAGAGGACTTGCTTAAAGAAGGGCTACTCTATAGGGTATATAATAACCTATTAAACTTCTACTACTAAGTTTACTTACTTAGCTCTAATACTATTACGCTTTATAGAGTCCCCTATAGGGGTATTAAGGTAAGCCCTCTTAAGGGCTATACTAATAATATACTCTCTATATATAGCGGAGTAGTTAATAAAGGAGCGGGTTTTATTAATAATATTAAGGCTAAACTCTCTAGCGATCCCCTCTATATTATTTATATTAAAAGGCCTGCCTCGCTTAGGCTTAGTATATTTATATATAGGGTCTAGTACTAATATAGTTAAGGGATAAGGATAAGAATAAGGGAGAGGTATAAAGCCCTACTCGTAGTAATAGAGCTTCTTATACTTCTAGCTATAAGAACCTCTTAGGAAAGACCTCTCTAGTTAAGGAGTTACCTCTCGTATAGTAGCGTTTATAGCACCCTTAGCACCTTGCTAGAAGGTCGACCTTTTAGGTTAAGGAGTTATCTTATATAGTAGCTTTTCTAGGCTATAAGAGCCTTAGTAGCCCGTTCGGCTCTGATATAATTAGCCCTAGTGCAGCGCGTATCCGACTTTATACGAGGGTTTGCTTACGAGTAGTAGGAATATATAGGGTTCCTATATTATTTTCCTTAACTAGTAGAGGGTATAGGTTAAATACCTATATAGTATTTCCCGAATTATACCTGCGAACTAGGTGAATTTATTATAGTCTTTTTGCGAAGGGGCTGCGGCGTAATTCCGAGCTCAATCTATAATTATATAGTTATGTAGTATATATAGACCTATATATCTAACCTACTATTACTACGCACTATAATAAAGTCTATAAACTACTAATTAGGCTCCTTTACCTATAGAAAGCTACTAGCCTACGCTTTAGTAATAGCCTTTTCCTACTTTATAAGCTATTCCTCTATATTACGCTTTATAAATAGCTTTTTCTAGAATAAGAGGTCTAGAATTATAATATAGCTACTCCTAGCTATAGCCTTATACTTATAAGTTTTAATACTAACACTGTTATAAAGTATATATACTTAGTAGTTAATACCCTTCTCTATAGTATAATATAAGTATAAGAGATCTAGGTAGATATTATTATAAATCTAGTCTTAAAGTATATATTATTACTTTTTATATACTTTATAATACTTATCTCTAAATACATAATCTACTTAGCAAGCTTAGTATAGCTTATAGCTCGCTTTTAATAAGTCTATAATTATATTAAAAATAAGTAATAGTTATATTATTACTTCGTAATGTAACTACTATATTATTCCCTATACCTCTTATAAAGTAATTAGAGATATCTAGAATAATTAGCTTGATAACCTCGCTTCTAAAGTAGCTTTAGAGTGTATTATTTATATTTTATATAGTGATATATAGGTTAATACTACGTTATGGCTTAAGGCTAGACGCTTTTGTATATAGGAGGTCGATCTATAGGATCTAGTTGTTATATTTATATAGCTAAGTAATAGTTATTATACTTATCATTTTATAATTAGGGGTTTTAGAGTAGTATTTATAATAATATAGTATATATTAGACTATTAATTATTAAATTAGGTATAATGAAATTTATATTAGTAATATTATTATATATATATTACTTTTATATATATACTCTTATTTAGGCGTATCCTGGCCCCTTTTCTAGCGCATACCCCGGTCGCTTTAGGCCTATATAGAGCCGGGCGAACGTCGCTCCGAACATCGCAGCGCACGTTCCGGACCCTCTAATCTAATAGTAGTTGCCTTATAGATATTATGCCGCCCTGCGGATGGTAGGGAACGGCGTACTAGAGCAGGGACTAACTAGTACTTAGATATAGCGAGCGCTGCGCAGGTGCGTTGCTGCGTGGCGCTAGCGCGAGGGGCGTGCGCGCTAGGAGCAGGTGCGTGGGATAGTGGTGTAGGGGTGTGCTAGGATAACTATAGAAGCCTGGATTCACCTCGCACGCCACTACGCCCCCCTCGCCAACCCGCATAAGGACGGGGCAGGGTCGCTTTTATAGCTAGTATTAGTCTATTAGCCCTCTATATCTTTGATAGTAGGCCTAATTTATAGCGTTAAATTACACCTAGATAGCGATAATCCCTAGCGCGCTAATTATTTAGTAATTTAATAATATACTAATATTAGTAAGCATAAGATACTAATAGAATAAGTTAGGGTATTAGCCCCGGGGTTAACTATATACTATAACGGCTACTATAGCGCTTATCCTAATATATCGGGCTAATTATAGTATTAGCTATCCTATTCTTGCTTTTCTTTCTATATCTAGCTCCCCTAAAGCATAACGACCCCCGAATAGGTAGCCTTTTTAATAATTACCACTATAGAGAAGACGGGGAATATCTTCAGATACTACACGCCTTAATTAGTATTAATAATACGCTTACTACCTATAGATAGCTACTTACCTAACGAGGTTACCCTAATAGATAGCTAGGAGCTAATATAATTCTCCTACTTATATTACTACCCCTATGTCGATGTTCGATGTTTAACGGACTAGTTTGCTCATTGCGCAGAGGGTCTAATAAATACTGCGTCTATGTCTATTACTATTCTAGCTATACATATCTTAGCTATTACGCTCGTGCTACCCCTTCTTATCCATAGTCGTGGTTATCTGCCCTAATATAAAGCATAAAGGTATCCCTAATATATATAGCCTCTAACCTTACTAGTATTTATAATATACTAGCTTCTTTATATCCTTAGGTTTTAAAGGGGCTCTCTATGCTGCCTATATAGTCGCTACTAGAAGTATAATACTAGTACTAGCTATATATCTAGCTGCTTAATATCCTCTGCACGCGCGCCTTATCCTTAACCTTATCCTTAGCGTCGGTATCCTTAACCTCCCCTTCCTTCTAGCCTATTAAGGATTACCTCTCTATATAGGACTTAGCTTAAAATATAGTTAACTTAGACTTATAATAATACTATATATTAGCGCGCCCGTGTTATTATCTATCCTAGATATTATGCCTATATGAATAGTAAGTGCTCTATCGTCCTTCTGAAAATGCGCTAATAATATATTGGTTATACTCTTTAGTATTGAAATTCTATTAATTATATATTACTATATATACTTATACTAGTAGATAAAATATATTAATATAGGAGATAAGGCTATAGTATCTATAGATAGCGCTTACTAACTTAATAACTATACTAGTAGCTTAAGTATTACTTAGGGTAACTTCTATCTCGCATAGGTATAATATATAATTATACTAAAGTTAGATACTATTAGCACCGCTTTCGACCTACTACCTAAGTAACTTAAATATTACTTAGAACTCCTGTATCGCACTTAATAGGATAGGGATAACGCCTATGTAGATAGGTTATTATCTACTAGAGAGTTAGGCTTAGTGCTAGTTAATCCTATGGGGTTCTTAGGCTCCTCGAGGCGCTATATAGACTATAGCCCTCGAGAGCGGTATTAGATATAAATCTAGAGTAGAGAATATATAGAGTAATTCTTAGACTCTTGACTAATAGAAATTAGTAATTATATACTCTAAGGCTTTATAAAGTATTATAAAACCATAGCTCTTCTATAAAGATATATTTATTCCTAAGATAGTAGTTAATATATCTAAAAAGCTCCGCTAGATACTGGTTAGTCTAGCTCTTTAGGGGTATATATACTTACCCCTGTTTTTTATCCTTATGTACCTATCTCTATTTACTCTAGACCTAGCTCTAGAACTCGTGAGCTAGATCCTCGCTAAAGTCTTCTTCTACTTCCTTAGAGTATTCTTTAAGACTTCTTAGCGCTTTTGAATCCATCTCCGCACCTGTGGTTATGCTACTAGGACTCGCAGGGTTCTCTGGTGGCAACGTACTATTATCCCTCGAAGACGTATTATAAGGCCTCCTAGAAACGCCCCGGTTGATATTGTCCAGCGCCCTGGCCGAAAGACTGTCTTCGCAATCGGTCGCGGCCTTCCCCGTAAGTCCCGGGCAGTCGTGAGACGAGCCTAGAGGTCCTGGCTCGCTAATTATTACTGGATACGTAGCGAAAATATCACCACCGTATCAGGGGTTAATTCGCAGAAGGAGGGGTCTTTAGCCTTGCCTAGGGTAGAGCAACGTATAGCAAGGGTGGCTACTAAACGCGTGAACTGGAGCTGGCATCTTTGGCAAGTGGGCGACTATGTTAATGTCATAGAAGTACGAATCAGGATTTCCATTCATTTCATACATCGATGACTATCTACGCACAGATGCAACTGGGCCGGGACATCACATATCGAACGTCGAAGGGCGGGCTTAGGGGGTTTTTGGTTAGATGTATTCGGATTCGCTGAGGAAGGAACTCAGTGTCCATTGGTGGCCTCGCAGACTTATTTATCAATCTCATTTGGGCGAGCGTGAACTTTAGATGTAGAGAAGACTTTCTTCTACGTAAAAACCCAGAATCTATGCACAAGTTGGCCTCTTTAAAGCATAATTGTCTCTTGTGGCCCTGAACGGCATGAACACAAATGGCTCGCCTTTCCCATTTCAAATGCTCCCAGCTGCATAAGATCTTCCACAAGTTCACACACTCACAACCATCGTCCAAGAACTTACTATCCCTGCGTCAACAGATACAAGCACGGCGTTGGCTGCCCCGGCTGGCTCAATATGCATGGCGCTCGCTGCGAAGACTGCAGTGGATAGCAGATTGAGGAGGCAGCTAATGCTCCTGTGACTAGTATAACTAGTATAACCGAGAAGTGGGGGCGTATCTGGGATTAGAGCGGAAGGCAGGAGATAGATCTCACTTAAGCATAATCCCTCTTATCTATCTGGCCCAACGTGACGTGCACCTATCCCACGGTCTTAAAGGTTGGCGTAGTACTTGCGGGGCTTCGATGTCCCCTGTCGGTTACGAGGTACGACGGCTAGATCCAAGGCCCAGTAGCCCAGACCTTGATGCGTTGAGACGGGCTGCTAGCTGAACATCGGCGTTCCAACAGACCGTGCATTAGATATCACCTCGCCGGGGTCGGTTGTGGAGGGCTGTAGGCTTGCTCGGGCACACGAGTGCCTAGAACGCGCGGGCGTCGGGATCCTCGCTAGCGAGTTCCCCGGCGCTGCTGGGGTGTGGACCGGCGGTCAAGGGTCATAGTAGGGTCTCGCTTGGCGGACACGCCTAGGGTAGGTTGCGAGTACCATAGAAGGTGCCTCGCTATAGCTTAGGTACCTATGCTAACGTTTATCTAGAGTGATCTTATACGCTCCTTATCGTCGATGCGAAAGATAGTAAGGGTTAATTATTGGTCAAGCAGCAGCATTGCGGCGTAGAGGACGTCCGGCAAGCTTGAGAAACTCCTCTAGAGTCTAAAGAACTTCTACTGCTTCTTCTATAAACCTATCTACTTGCTTTAGAAATCTCATAGTTAGCTAAGACCGTGTTAATTTATCGTCCGATCTTATTATATATGAGATCCCCTGTTTCGTCTGGTTCCTAGCTGTCGTATAAATCTCCGGTCCGACTAAGCTAATGAGCTTACCTATTAGACAAAGCTTATATCTAAAGCGGATTCCTATCTCAAAACGTTATAATATAAGTTGGATAGCTCCCTCCGGGTCCCGAGACAGGAAATTTCTATATCCTTATTTGCAATATAATTCATCAACACGAGCTCTGCGTTCTTACCTTCTAATAGTTAGCCTATTTACTATTCAATACAAGATAGCAAGCGCTTGAAGAGTAGCTTAGCCGCAACTATGAAGTCGACTACATTCAGCTCTACTACCCTACCTCGGGCTTTATCAGGGTTAAGGGACTATATAACCTTTATCGTGCATATAGTAGGCGACCAAAGTTAAAGCGTGACCAGGACTTGCTAACACGCGCTTAGATTGTTTAAAGGATAGAGTGTTTAACGGCAGACGCATTATTTACGATAACAGCAACATAACAAGTGCTATCATCGTTAAGGAGGTATATAATAATAAGAACGCAATTCCAGTAAACGGTGCCATAAGGTCTCGCTAACCAGCGCCTGCTCTATTCTCTGCGCAAATCGACCATCAACCCGCACCGTACTCTCATGGATCCTCAGAATTCTCATTACTTATATAATAAGTAAGAGCCTCTTAATACCACACGGTGCTAAAGCATATTTCCTAACTCATAGCAGGTTCTAAGGGACCTCGGACACTTTAGCTAGGGGTTTAATAGCATTTAGATATAGGGGGCTTAGTGCCCTGAATACCCTGCTTTTATATCTAATAGTAGGTTTTTAACGAGTGCCGCGGCTCTAACTAACTAGGCTATCTCTATTAAACATAGATAAATTATTATTAGACGGATAGGGCATAGAACTCCAGAAGACTAGATTAAAGCGCTTATAAAGTAAAGCCTAGTACGGTTAACCCTAATTATAGCTAAACTCTAGAGGATTAATATCCCCCAAGGATTAAGTAGTAAGAATAGAGGATATACCTTTATAATATTTCAAACTATAAATATTACTTAAAGCGTTACTAAGTTACTTAATAATAAGATTTAGAACTCCTATTAGCTTAAGGCATATCTTATTACTAAAGGTATTATAGAGGAGTAAGCAAGCTATATATCTCTAACGCTAGCTTTAAGTTCGAGTTCGCTATAGAATAAATATAAGGACTTAAGATAAAAGATAAAGTAAAAGCAGCGCGCGCTAGTTATCTCGGAGCCTATTAACCGCCCTTTTAAGTCTTCTTCTTCTCGCTTATTAAGATAAGGGTTATCGGGTTCTAGTAGCTTATTATTAGCAGAGCTATTATTATTATTACGCTAGATAAGGAAGTAGTAACTAGCAGGGCTAGTGATTGCAGACGGGACTAGTCGTAGATAATCCGCTAATTAGGAGAGAGCGACTAACTTTGCTTTATTAAGTCCGTAGATAGGCGATATAAGCGAAACTACTTTCTGGAGGTATTAACTATCTCTACTACTAGCTTCCCGCCTTAGCTAGGCTTATATTCTTTTCTATACCGTTAGAGTCGACTTATAAAATATCTATATAAGCAACTAAGTTTATAGATCGCAGCACGAAGAGTTATATAGCTGACCGACGTCTATAGCTAGAAATCGTGGAACTGAATATCCTCTGGGTCTAGTGAGCTTAGCACATATAGCGGGCTTTCTAAGAGTATTTCTCTTATAGGTTTTTACTATTTAGTCTGTAATATATACTTCACTCTTTTACCCTTTTAATTACTCCTATATATCCTCTTGTGAATTAAGTAGCTTATTAATTAGTATGCTTATTATGCGAATATACTACCTAACCCTTTGAGACTGATATATGCGCGTAAATCTAGGCGCTAGATAATTACGCGCTATGCTACTATATATAGCCTCTTCGAGTGGATTGAGGAAGTCTATGCTTTTTGCTACTTATAAACAAAATCTAGGGCCTTTAGTAAGTTATAGTTATAGTAGCTTCTTTCTATTAGGACTACGCTAGAGCGCCTAGTTATTATAGGTTAGGTATGTTTTAAGCGATAACTACGTTATAGTGCCTATAGTATAGGTTGGCTAAAGTAGCTTATAGTTCAAATAAGGTATTAATAAGTGCTTGCGAGTTTATATGCCTTTTGCTATTAGGTATGTCTATAGCGTGTCCGAATAAGATAATATAATAGCGGGTGTTATATCTAGCTCGTAGCGGAGACTTATGGTCGATCTATCTAAAGTAGCTAAGGGCGAGTAAGTATTATTATATATACGTTAGTAGGTATTATATGCGTTCTACTTTCCCTATCTACCTGATATAATATATCCTTTTAAGCAAGATTAAGCATATGGATAATCTCTTGTATTAACGGTTGTTAGTATACTAAAACACTGTAAGAAGTCTTTTAAGATGCTAATTAACCACATTGTTATTGAATTTACTAATAATAACGGACCTATTGAGCTGTATCCGCATGCCGACATGGTCCTAATACTGCGCCATAAAAGCACAAAGCCTACCTATAGATATTTAGTCCTTTCTAGAGTTCTCGTGGCGGCTTAACCGTCCTATATAAATATCCTTGGACCTCACTTTTGCGAAGGGCAGTCTTTATAATTACTACTGAAGTGGATATAACTTAGCTAATATAAAGTATTAAATAACGCTGTTTAATATTTTATAATATCTTACTTTAGTGTAAAGATCTCGGAGTTCTAATATATAAACCACTAATTAACTAAATTATCTCTTCCTATAGAAATATACTGAAGGTTATAAAAGCGTGCGTTTCGTGAAAATTCCAAGGCCATAATATATTAGCTGAGGTTATCTGCTAAAGGCCTAAGCTATTATGTAAATTTAGTATTAATACCTTTTAGGTCTTATAAATAATCGAGCTAAACCTACCTAAGAGCTTCTTAATACCTATCCGAATAGCTAAGAAGAAGACTAATAATATTAAAGTAGGTGCTAATATAGCGCTAATAGGAACAAATTTATCTAATACTATAAATAGATATTATTAAATAGAACTAAGGTAGCTACGGGCTTAGTAGTAAGTATATACTATTTAGGTATAGAAGGATAGTTAAGGAACTAATATTTAAAGGGTAGCTAGTTTTAAATATAATATTCCGAACAGTAACTAGTAACTCCTCGAGAAAGATTTAACCTATCTCCTTAGCATTTAGGAGAGTCTATATAGCTAGCTTAGTAGTTAGTAATATTTTTAAATATAGGGTAAGGATAAGATTATAAAGCTATATGTAATGTTAGCTATTAAATCTTATCTATATAGGTTACTTATAATTAGGGCCTTTACTCTGCTATCCCTACCTCTAATTAATACTAATAATATCTTCTCGCTAGGATATAGCGGAAAGAATAGCTAGATACCTTACCCTTATTATAAATAGAATACCTACGAAGACCCACGAGTATAGGCATATACTAACTAAAGGCGGGTATCCTAGTAGGCTAAATAGGCTTAAACCTTAGGATTATGATATACTAGGCTTGCGGTGACTTTTTAAGCTTAAAAAGATAGAGGCTCGCTACTAGAGGCATATTATATAGAGGACTTATTAAATACTAGTCGGTAATATACCCTTTTAGGCGATATTCTAGTCTTAGACCCTAACTTAGGTTAGTAATATATAGGACATGAGTAATAGGAGAACCTACCTAAGCTTTAAACTTAAGTGAAGGCGAATTAAACTCTATCCTATGCTATTAAATATGCTACTAATCTAGTCTATCGTAGTAATACTAGGTTAAAGATAAGTTATTAAAGATTATCTCTCTAACGCCTACATAGCTTTCTCTAATATAGATAAATTTCGTTATAGCTATTAACTTAGGTATAGAAAGCAAAAGACTATAGTTATTATTATAACTAATTCCTAATAATATGATATACCTAGTGCCTTTGAACTCTTTAACGTAAGCCTATATACTAGAAAAAATATGAATTTGAGCTTTTCCTCTAAGTATATAATAGATAGTCTTAGTACTTTTAATAACGAAGCTCTAGAGACTAAGCTTTATAACCTTGAGCTCGGAATTACGCCGCAGCCCCTTCACAAAAAGACTATAACAAATTCACCTAGTTTGCAGGTATAATTCGGGAAATACTATATAGGTATTTTAACCTATACCCTCTACTAATTAAGGAAAATAATATAGGAACCCTATATATTCCTACTACTCGTAAGTAAACCCTCTAAATATTACTATATAAAGTCGGACGCGCGCCGTACTAGGGCTAATTATATCGGAGCTAATCGGGCTACTAAGGCTCTTATAGCCTAGAAAAGCCACTATATAAGATAACTCCTTAACCTAAAGGGTTAACCTTCTAGGAAGGTACTAAAGGTGCTACGAAAGCTACTATATAAGATACCTCCTTAACCTAAAAGGTTAACTTTCTAGTAAGGTAAATACTACTATATAAGAGCTAACTCCTTAACTAAAGAGGTCTTTCCTAAGAGGTTCTTATAGCTAGAAGTATAAGAAGCTCTGCTATAAGCAGGGCTTTATGCCTCTCCCTCTTCCTTATCCTTATCTAACCTATAATAAATCCTTAACTATATTAGCACTAGACCCTATATATAAATACGCTAAGCCTAAGCGAGGCATACCCTTTAGCGTAAATAATATAGAGGGAATCGCTAAAGAGTTTAGCCTTAATATAATTAATAAAACCCGCTCCTTTATTAACTACTCTACTATATATAGAGAGCGTATTATTAATATAGCTCTTAAGAGGGCTTACCTTAGTACCCCTATAGGGGACTCTATAAGGTATAATAATATTAGAGCTAAGTAAGAAAACTTAGTAGTAGAAGTTTAGTAGGTTATTATATACCCTATAGAGTAGCCCTTCTTTAAGAAGGTTCTCTATATTACTAAGGTAGAGGTAGCCTAGGCGGCCTAGGCGAATATTAGTAAGTATAGCTTGCGCTGAATAGAGAGAGCATTACTAATCATAGCATAGCTATAAAGATAGTAATAACTTCTAGCGGATAAAGCAGTAATAGAGGCAGTATTTAATAGTAGCGCGGGTAGTACGCGAGAGGATAAGTTAATAGTTTCGTAGTTTGAATAATGAAAAACTATATTATTATTAATATAAAGTTAAAGATTATAAGGCTATCTAGTAGGGTATATATAAGTATAGCTATGGTTAGGAAAGGATCACCTGACTAAAGGCTATATATTATTAGGAGGCGCGGAGTTAGAAGGTCTGTTGCACTTGAGTAGGTAAAATCACTATGTAGTGGCCAGAGGCCAACGAAAGAAAGGACCGACCGCGGTTCGAACGCGGGGCCTAGAGATGTTTGCTTTGGACTGCAATCTCTCGCTCTACTACTGAGCTATCGATCCACCCATTAATATAGTAGCTTAATAATAGAGTAGCTCTAACCTATAACCTTTACCCTTACTAGGGATATATATATACCTATAGCTATTATATATACCCCCTTAAGAGGGAAGAAGACAGAGAAATTAATAAGAGAGAATTTAAGATACTATTATAGGGATATATTAGATACCTAGTAGGATATATTCTTAATCCCTATAACCTATATAAGGTTCAGATCCCTATATTATAAATAGTTATTATTATATAGAATATAACCTTTAATAAATAAACTTTTTATATTAAGGATAAAGTAAAAGAGGCTACCTTAGAAAATATTATTTATAAGATAGTAAAAGAGATTAAAGAACTTATATTATAAGTTAACTTTAAACCTTAGATCTTAGGCGTTATAAATAAGAATAAAGCTATATGAATACTTATAACTAAATAATTACTTATACTAACCCCTATTCTTATAACTAAGTCTCTAAGTAGAAATATCTTAAAACTTTTAAAGGGATAGGTAGGCTAGAAAGGGGGGTAGCTATTATACCCTAATCCTATGCTAGAGCTAGATAAAAGCCTAGCCCTAATAAATAGAACAGTAAGTATAATATATATATTAGAAACGAACTATATATATAAAGCTATTTTTAAAGTCAATTCTAAAGGGGAATAAATCAAGGATTATATTATAGTTAAATTACTCCCTATTTTATAAGATATTTCTAAAGCGGGTAAGTATAATAAGAATAAACTTTTAAATAAGAGGCTATTAAATCTACTAATATAGCTATACTAGGATAGTAAGGAGAGGGCTAATATTAAATAGAGGTCTAATTAGATATATAACTAGGAGGAGTATAGCTAAACTTATTAAAACTAATAACTATATAATCTACTACTTAGTAACTTATAACTAGGAATAATAGAGCATAAACCCCGCTCTTGTTACTAGCTTTTACTATAGTACTATATAGAGTAAGAGTAGGTATCTAGCTTCTTTAAAACTTTTATATCTAGTTAATAGAAAGCCTTCTTAGAAGCTAGGATAGGTTACGATATACTCTATAGCTATAGTTATACTACTATTTATAGCGCGAAGCCTACTTATATAATTATAATAATTTATAAATATCTTACTACTAATAACCTTGATAAGCTACCTCGCTTATAGAAGGAACTTTTAAATCTCCTATAAGCGCTTTAAACTTACTTTAAGGAAGTAGCTAAGGTTAAGATAGGTAAATTATAATAAATAGATATATAGCGCATTATTAACTAAGAGATAATAATAAAGAGACTAATCCCTTTAAAGTAAGTATTTACTTATAAATTTAATAAGGATAATATGCTTAATCAGTATAAAGTAAGGATTCCTATTTAAGGTAATTAGTAAGGGAAGTTGCCCCTTAAATAGACTTATATAGTAATCCTTGCTACTTATAACTTTAAAGTAGTAATAGTAATTACTATATAATTCAACCTCAAAGTTAAATAATTTAATATTATTAATATATTCCTAAATACCTCCTAAGACCTAAATAAAGACTTAGTTATTTATAAATTACTAAATAGCTTTAAGTAGCTTAGAAAGTATATTAAACTATACTACGCGCTCTATAAGGTAAAGGATATACTATTACTCTAATATAAGGAGTTCTCCTTAACCCTTTAATATCTAGGCCTTATACCTATAAGTAATGACCTATACCTCTTATAGTTAATTAATAGGAAGCCTCTTATTATCTTCTATATTAATAACTTCCTTATCATAGTTTGTAAGAATTATAAAGAGGTAGTATAAAGGGTAATTACTAGCGTAAAAGAAATATATAAGTTAAAGGAATAAGGCTTAGTTAAGTACTATCTTAGAATTAGAGTTATTTATAACTAAGCTATATAAAAAATATATCTTTCTTATAATAAATATATTAAATAAGTTATAAAGAAGTTTAATTTATTCAACTTAAGAGTATTAATAACTCCCCTTTTAAACCTACTACTTTTAAAGAGTAAAATAGTAATAGTATTTTTGGACGTAAAGAGTTCTTAAGAGAAGATTAGCTCTATACTCTATATTACTATTATAATTTAACCTAATATTACTTTTATATATTCCCTACTGTTAAGATTCCTAATAAACCCCGCTCAGTATTACTATATTACTACTAACTAGGTTATATAATACTTATATTATACTTATTACCTTATAATATACTTTAATAGCTTAGGGGGTAGGGACGTACTACTAATTATAAGTAATATTTTACTTATAAATAATAAAGAGATATAGAAGTTATCTTAAGGGTATATAATCTCGCTCTTTAGAAGACTAATTTAATAAAAGGCTACTTAATAAGCTATAGTTATAATATTAATAATAAAAATAAAGCTTCTAAGCCTTAAATATATAGCTAAAGAGACTATTACTCTTTGAAGGCTATTTAGGGATATCGCCCTTAAACTTAGCGATATTTGGAAGATTTATTATAATAACTAAGACATAATTCGTCTTATAGTAAGTAAAAGGAAATAGATGTTAACTAAGCTAGAGTATATTAATATATAGAATATATAGCTATAATAAGAATACCCTAGAAAGTTATTTAATATAGTATATATACTAATAAATAATATACTAGCTAAAAGTCTTATAAAGGTTTTTAACTATAAGAGGTTTAAATAGTTCTATTTACTCCTTAATCTAAAAGATATATAGAGAATAACTATTGAGCTCGGAATTACGCCGCAGCCCCTTTGCAAAAAGACTATAATAAATTTACCTAGTTCGTAGGTATAATTCGGGAAATGCTATATAGGTATTTTAACCTATACCCTCTACTAGTTAAGGAAAATAATATAGGAACCCTATATATTCCTACTACTCGCAAGTAAACCCTCGTATAAAGTTAGATACGCGCTGCACTAGGGCTAATTATATTAGAGCCGAACGGGCTACTAAGGCTCTTATAGCCTAGAAACGCCCTCGCTAAACCTTCTAGTAAGGTAAAAGCTACTATATGAGATAACTCCTTAACCTAAAAGGTCGACCTTCTAGTAAGGTATTATAAACGCTACTATATAAGAGGTAACTCCTTAACTAAAGAGGTCTTTCCTAAGAGGTTCTTATAGCTAGAAGCATAAGAAGCT
>JAVHLU010002848.1:0-15154 GCA_036785755.1 Colletotrichum ledebouriae
TTCTAGCTATAAGAACCTCTTAGGAAAGACCTCTTTAGTTAAGGAGTTACCTCTCGTATAGTAGTATTTACCTTGCTAGAAGGTCGACCTTTTAGGTTAAGGAGTTATCTCGTATAGTAGCTTTTACCTTTAGTACCTTACTCAAAGGTTAACCTTTTAGGTTAAGGAGTTATCTTATATAGTAGCTTTTCTAGGTTATAAGAGCCTTAGTAGCCTGTTTGGCTCTGATATAATTAGCCCTAGTGCGGCGCGCGTCTAACTCTATAATGTTTAGAGGGTTTACTTACGAGTAGTAGGAATATATAGGGTTCCTATATTATTTTCCTTAACTAGTAGAGGGTATAGGTTAAAATACCTATATAGTATTTCCCGAATTATGCTTGCGAACTAGGTGAATTTATTATAGTCTTTTTGCGAAGGGGCTGCGGCGTAATTCCGAGCTTAATAAGTTTATTATACTAGAGAAAGGGTTTAGAGCTTTAATTATATTTTAACCCTTTACTATAATAAAGTACTAGATATTACTACTATATTCTAGTATTAATTTCTATATATAAGTAATAATAGTAGCTAGGGAATACTATAGACTCCTTATTACTTTAAGGGGCGAAGCTAGTAGTATATTCCCTTAGTTCTTATAGCTTACTAATTTATACTACTAGCTTATTATATATCTCTATAACCTATAAGCGTAGTTAGTACTCGCTTATTACTATACTACCTAAAGCACCCCTCTCTTTTATAATACCTTCCTGTAGAATAGCCTTATAGAAGCGCTTTATATCCTCTTATATTTAAAGTTAATATATTTTAAAATATTTAATATAGTTACTCTAAAGGGGTAAATATATTTAAGTAAATATTATATATTCTATTTATACTACTAGAACGTAATTATATAACCCGGATTAAATATCCGCTTCGCTATTTCTTATATAGCTTTAAAAGTAATATAGTTATAGCTTTCGCTCTATAAATACTCTATAAAAGCAGCAAACTTACTAAACTTCTTATTATAATACTGGTTTAGGTAATAATAAGCTTTCTCTTAATACTTAGGCGATTAAAGGTATTAGTTTAAGGAGTTAAGAAGTTTAAAGGAATTATTATAGAAATAGTAGTTAAATATTTTACTACTAGGGTTCTAAGGAGCTACTATAGCTTCTAAATTATAGCTAGACTACTAATATAATCGCTTAGTAATTAACCCCTTTAGGTCTTTCTATCTAATAGCCTTATAAACCTTTATCTAATCTAGCAGGGCTTTATGATATTTCCCCTACTCTAGATAATAGAAAATACCTATTACTATTATATATAGTTTTCTATAGAAATAATAAGGTTACTTCTTATTAAGATACTACTTATTCTTATAATATTACTAATACTAGCTACTACTATCTATTAACTAAGTAATTAAAAACGAACTATTTTAATACTATTTATATTATTAAAATCTTAATTATATAAACTATAATAGTGGCCTCTGGCCACTGCATAGTGATTTTACCTGCTCAAGTGCAACAGACCTTCTAACTCCGCGCCTCCTGACAATACACAGCCTTCGGTCACGTGATCTTGTATGGGTGCGGCGCGCGTCCGACTCTATGCGGTGATATTCAGAGGGTTTGCTTACGAGTAGTAGGAACGTATAGGGTTCCTATATTGTTTTCCTTAACTAGTAGAGGGTATAGGTTAAAATACCTATATAGTATTTCCCGAATTATGCCTACGAACTAGGTGAATTTGTTATAGTCTTTTTGCGAAGGGGCTGCGGCGTAATTCCGAGCTCAAACTATAATAGTAATACTTATATACTTTATAATATTAAAGTTCTTAGTTATTATTAAAGTACTTAGTATACTTATTATTATAATAGTTATATTCTAATCTATTTAAGCTAGTTAATATAAACTCTACCTAGTACTTAAGAGCGTTTATATACTATTCTATAGCTATATAATTACTAAAATAGTAATTATATATATTATATTTAAAATTAGGCGCCTCGTAAAACTTAGTAGTAATATATTAATCCTGAGATCTCTATATTAGCTAAGTCTACTAATAGGTTCTATAGGTAAATAATATTATAAGATAGAAGAAAGTTAAGTAGTATAGATATAGAGGAGAAAAGTGCTCGAAGTAGTTATAATTTATAGAAGGCTGCCTTTTTAACGTTTAGTGCGTGTATTAACTACTAACTATATATCTGCGTAATAATTAGTTATAATACTTATATAATATAGAAATCCCTGGACTATATATTATAACGCTATATATAGCCTCTTGTATTTATAGCGTCTAGCTTAGAAAGGCTACTAATAGACTAGGTAAAAGATTAAAAACAAGAAGTATTCTAATGAAACGCGTGGGGTACACGGCAAGCACTAGGTAGTTAGACGCTATAAAAAGAAAAACTAATGTGTTGGTGGCAGGGAAAGTTTTTTAATAGCACGGAGGAATGGCTTCGCGCGTATGCTGGGCATTTATGCAACTGGCCAATGTAGTGTTTTACGCATCACAATACCCACATTGTGCAGCGCGACATTAGCGGTGGATTAAGGATCCGTTGAGTCGGGGTTTCCATAAAGCGCATGCAGCAGGGCACTGCAAGTAACCCCGTCTTGGAGGGTCAGCATCGATTGTCACTCGTTAGCAGTTCAGCGCTTCCCTAGACGACCTTGGGACGCAGTATCTGCGTTGGCAGCTCCCTTCATAGTTATTAGCTGCTTGGTGTCCTGCTATGTACTAACATTACTAAACGATGAGAAAACGCAAGAGTCGTATGATTCTGCATGTGGTCGATCACCGATTCAACAACCTGTACCCATGTCGAGTCCTGTTTAAGTGTCACAACGCACGGGTCACAGAGTTTCTTTGGACCATGTCGCTCGTGCGCCGTTCTCAGTGGCTTGCCGCCCGTTTCTTGCCGTAAGAAAAACCGTGATGTGTTTACCATACTGATAATCACAATGAACCTTGAATAGCTTGGCCAGGGTCTAACAACCCATTTGTGTATGTTCACCATCCGCAATACTGTGTATTCTAGGTGATGTTGCCCACATAGGACTTGCAGCAAATCATATGCCCGACACGTACGTCTAGATAGAAAGCAATATACGTTGACAGCTTGGGAAGAATCGGGCTGATTGTTGATCAGCAGTCAGGCTGGAGGGGCATGCTATATACAGCGGGTGACTGGACGCCCGGCGTTCTTTATTCCTGCACCCCAGCGGCTCTCATCCGTTTTTGGGGAAGTATTAGCGCATGCGCTCCGTACTTGACCCACGTTTCTCTCGGCCTATCTTTTACCGTCGCCCGCCACATGCCGTGTGACAAACATTCTGGTATATCTATCAATTCATCATCAAAAGGAGTATTGACTCTGGGCAGGATCGCAATTACTCCTTTTTAGTTTTACATTACATATTCCCGGTCCGAAAACATCCTCCTTAAGCGTGCGTAGAGCGTTGTTTGGCCATAATTACCACAAATTCGACGTTTAGTAGGGCAATCTGTGATACGAACATGAAGCCATTACAATACAACAACGTTTGAGGATGTCATCTTAGTTGAGACGCTTTCTTCAATAGTACATGCATCCGAGGAACTCAGCAAATGATTTCAGACACTGCATACCGAGTGACAGAACCTAGCAATTTCAACAACAGCGTAAAACTCGTCTGACACAGTCCTTGTTGGGTTAGCGCACACACGCACAGCTGTGATCCAAGCTGAGAGGACAAACGCCAGTCGTCTGTTGTGTCTGGCAAGCCCTCTTCGTGGATCCCAACGATGTAAGCAGGTCAGCGTCGGCCACCGTTGTGGTCTGGAAAGGGAGAGGCAAATGCTTGAAGCTCACCGCCCGATGAAGTCAAGCGGTCGATCGAGGCTGTTGGCATTATATCGCATACACGCTAGACCAAACATTGGCGTTTGAGAGAAGATGGCATCTGCAGCCGACTTATCCACCACTTGCCAGCCCACGGATATCAAGCATGGTCCAACGCGAAAAGGCTGTTGGGCCGCACTTGCGTGTGGAGGTTGAAAACATTGCCTTATCAGAGCTGTTATTGGCGCGCCGCGCCTGATCGGCGAAACATTTGCATTTTAATATGCCGGTCTGAGTCCATAATAACAGCCAGTGATGGCCTCGTCGACCAATCCTTCTGTAGGTAGCACCTGTGCGCCCGGGAGGGCCCAGTGTGCCACTGCAGTTCAAGATGCGAAAGTCGTACGACTCTATCTGTTCCGCAGCGGAGCGGGTTGCAGTCTCTGCCGCAAATCGAGAATATCTTAAACGAGGGTCGGGGGAAGGGGGGCATGTGACAATTCAGACACTGGTAACCCTCGTAAACCCACCAATCATGAATGCAGCCATCCCGAAGCTGTCTTTTGCGTTTCGAGCTTCCCTCGCCATCAGTATCGCATGCTTTGCGGACTTCTCCATACGAACATCAACGAGGCTGCGGCGAGCTGCAGGGAGTCGTATCATTCCACATCTGATAGCTTATAGTCCTACATGGTATCATATAACTAAGCGGAGAAATCACAGCCACAAGACCTAGCCAATGGCACTTAACTATTACACGCATAGTGCTCAGATGATGCTGGCTGGAGGCATGAATTTGGGCGACTTACCAGCCGACCATCAAGAGCATGGGAGGTTCTTTCCACGACAGATTCCACCCAATTATCAATTTCAACTCATTCTTTGCGATGGACAAGTCCTTCGGACGCAGAGCCGACCAGAATATCGGGAACAGCGAGAGGCTCGCCGGCTCATATTGGCACAACTGGCTCTAGGCCTCGATACACGGAACCGGGCGGGACTACGGTCATCCTCCTCCACAAGCTTGAGGAATGGGTCACAATTATGCTCCTGTGTACCTTTCACTATTTTTCAACATTCGCATTGTTCAAGCCCCAAACTTTCCATGCAATCCGGTCATCATTCTATATGGTGGCCTCAAACATACGTAGCGAAAGCCCTCATGCGATCCAGGCAGTGGCAAAATGGAAGGAGATATGGAGAATAGCGACTTTCAAGGGAGATGAAGAGTATAATAATATCATCCGTGCAGACGAGCGCGATATACTCAGAGCGCTTGATGAATTTGGCCCAGAGCTGGTTGAGCTAGGCAATGACATTTAGGCCCTTCAGACAGAGGCACTAGAAAAGGCGTTTCTAATGAAATAAATCAGAGTCTCGTATTTCTGGGGCCGTGAAGACCATCTCGATCTACCTCTTCTATTTCCAGTATTTCTGTGCTTTGTGAGCTACTGCTGGCCTTGGATTAGGATGAGGTTGATTGGCATGTTGCTTGGAATTTTGCGGCAGGGTGGAATGAAGTTTGTAGCCAGATGCGCGAGGGCTTTGACCCGGTTGTTGCGGACGATGCAGGTTGTTCCTTCAGTCGGTGTGATCGGATTGAATGTCTAGACTTGCAAGACCATTCGCCAGGTCGTTTGCTTCATCGTTATCGACACTCGTTCCTTCGACCCTTCGCTCCATGCGACTGACGTCTAATGTCAAGTGAGCTGCGAGACTTTTGCATAGAAACTGGCATCTGTCCACTTCAGGTAGGTTTTCACTGTCGGCAACTGAGGTGAGCATTGAGAAAACGACATGTTGTTGAATGAGTTGCTCTGATATATCAAATGTAAGTGTTTGTGTCTGCACCTCATGCTGACTGATTTGGACTTTACCAGAATCAGCTCCCGCAAGCTCCTCCACAATAGTCGGCGCGCTGCCAGGCAAGTCACAAGGACCCAGACCAACAAGCATGATGGCTCCTGGGATTTCAAAATTCTTCAAGGTCTTGGCCACGTCGACGGCTGTTTGGACCTGAGTGACCTGTATTTGCGGCAGCTGGGACTTCCACTCCCCTCGCAGCTCATTCACCCGCCTAGCCCACTGCGACCAATATTCTTCATTTCCCGGCCCGGGACAGACATTCAGAATGCCACGATTGACAAGTTCTTGCATAGATACTTGGCAAGATTTCTCGGAGTTGATAATCAGCCTCCCTTGAGACAGGTATTCTCCTGGATAATAGCGGCCGGTGTTGCGCCACTCGTAAAGTACATTGAGCTCGGTTCCTTCTTCGAATGCGTTTTTAAAAGCGGAGATAGCCTGCAGATCGCGAGCAAAAACGTTGGAATGGAATTGTCGAGTATCGACCATCAAAATCTTGATTTGAGATAGTTCTTGAGATTTCCACTCGCGTCCATGACAATAGAAGCCGTACTGGAGGGCCACGAGAAGAGAACAGGTCCACGAAACGAGATTACATGGGCCCAACTCAGAGTGAGAGCATTTTCCCCACAAATGAGTGTTGAGCAGCTGAGCAGCCTGCGGCGAGGGCATTTGATATAGGTCGCGAAGTGGTTCCGGCGAGATTCGGGCGGCCTCAGAGCACACCTCGGTCTGCCTCGTTATTCCGAGCGAAGAAGGGTCCGAAACACGAAAAAGATACCTTGGAATATCTTTTAATGATTGATTCAGGTGTGGATTGAAAGGCCCAGGGTTGAACGGGTTGCTGAGGCTTGACGAATTGTTTTGGGACATGGAAGGCAATGGCGACGCTTCAGACATGTTAGAGAAGCGAGATAGAAACCAGTGATGATGTGATCTCGAAGTTGGGACGTAGGCGATTGACTGTTGGTACTGTTCCATCCTCATCTACAGCCCTGCCGCTCTTTTCCGCCAGTCTGTTGTAGTCGGCCTCCAACATAGCGCCAATCCCATTGAGCTTTGACCCGGGTGTAGCACAAGCGACCTAAAGGCCGAATTCACCTCGCATAGTGCAAAACATACTATGTACAAGGCTCAGTAGGGCTGAGCTTCTTTCTGCCCGACCGGCAGCCCCACTAACTGATGCAAATAGTCGCTCGCGGAAAAGACGTCTGCGCAGTCTTTTCAGGGCTGGGCACCATTATTATGCATCAGGATGCATAAGACGCCTGTAACGTGGAGCAGCAACCAGCAATAGATAAAAACAAGGCGGATAACATAAGCTACAAATACAAACATGTAGTGAAGAGCAGCGCACGCTGGCAGGGAGTCGCCTTCCGAACAGTAACTAGCTCCACCCTATTTAGTACTATGCGCTTTGCGGGGGTGATAGGAGTGAAGGCGGAGAGCACACATTACCTGCATATTCATAACCCAACTTAGAAGCCTATAAAATAGGTAGCGTTAACTAGATGAAATATTATTCGTGCTATTCTATAATTCGACATTAGCTAGCAGATAGCCTCTAACTAGAATAAAGCGAACGAAGCCGCATAGTTTATCTAGTCTTCACTAGCTATAAGCTAGTAGCACGGTAAGTAGGGCTATTTCTTACGCCTATATACTATAAATAGAATACCTCCTAACGCTATAGTATAATAAGGTATAGTTACACGAAGGATTACTAGATCGAGGATGCTAAGTGCTTAATAGCACTAGCTAGGAGAGCTAATAGCTTATAGTTAGTTAATTATTATTTTTATCGAATCGTGATTATAATAACTTACTAATCCCTAGATTAACTATATTATCTAACGAAGTAATCTACTCGCCTTATAGCTAATATATACTATTCTAATAGTTATAGGTATATATTAGGTCTATAAACTAATATATTTCTATTATATTAGGGATATAAGTATACTAGTAAGACTACCTGCTGGGATATAAGCTATAGGGCTGCTATAGCTAGCTTAATGGAATAGCTTAAACTATAGCTAGGTTTCTAAGTAACTATAAGTAATAAATATCTCTAATCTTTTATTCCTCCCTTAGATCTATAGCAAATTAGAGACCTATTTACTACTAGTATAATAGCTCCGATAGCGAACTATAATATACTAAAGATAGGTCCGCCTACTAATAGCTAGTAACTTAAAGATATTCTTAATAAATTTATTTCTTATATTAGAAGATTCTATACTAAGAAGAGTTTCTAAGATCTAAAGGCTATAGTTTTAAGCTATAATATACTATAGAGGAAGCTTATTAATATAGAAACTACTTATAAAAAGAACCTCGAAGAATTTATATAGCTAATTATAAATTAAGATATTAAAAAAGAGGTATTTAAAAAAAAAACCATAGAATAAAACTAGGAGTATAATAAGATTTAGGAAGATAAAGGAGTAGCTTACTAGAAGCTTAAAGCTAAATAAGAAACTATAAAGATATTAATAAAAAAGATTAAGTTACTTAAGAATAAAGTTTAAAGATCTATTACTAAAAGTAAAAAGTAAAGTAATTACGCTATAACGCTTAGGAATACTAATAAGATACTAAGTAAGGACTTAAAGGAGGCTAGGGATATTATTACTAAGTTAGATACTAAATTAAAGACTATTAAGAATAAAATAAGTATCTAATCTAAGGACTTAATAATAGCTAAAAGCATGCTTATAGAGATCTAATTATAAACCGTAATATTAATAGTGCTTAACAATATAAGAACTAATATATATAGGTAATTATTATTAATTATTATATAACAGGGGATAATACTTAATATTAGATATAATATACTTATATTATTATGTAAAGATACCCTAGCCTTATTTAAGGAGTTCCTAGGCTATAATATTAGTAGAGCCTAGCTATAAGATATAAAGTCTTGGGATTATATAAGAGATTATATAGCTATATAGCGCGTATTTCTAATTCTAGCCTTAAACTTAGTTAATAGTAAAAAGATAAGGGTAGTTATAAGCTCAATAATTTATAGTAGAGTACTAGTTATATATATCTTCTAACTAATATACCTCTCTATAAGCTCTAATATTAAAAAGTTATTATACGCGCTAGCTATAGTAAAGCCCTCCTAAGAGATATTCGTTCGCGCTATGCTCTATAAAGTATTTCTAGAGTAATAGAGAATATATAGAGATAGATACTCTAAACTTATAGTTAATAAGGTATTTATAGTAGTTACTAATTAGGTACCTATTAACTAATATGCGATATTTAGATCCTAACTTAGTTAGCTAATAAGTTCGTTATATAGGAGCTAGTAGTATATCTAAAGGCTAGATAAAAAAATCGAGCTATATTTTATTTTAAAAACGCTATATAACTAGTAACCTCTACTAAAGTAGATAGATATAGTTATATTAGATAACTATACTAGAGTAATAACGCTAAGTAAAGGGAATAAGGAATATTAAATATATTAGAAATATTTAAAGCTAGTAATACTATTAACGAGCGAAATTATTAAAATTATATAGCTAGCTTTCCTTACTACTATAGATAATAAAGTAGGCGTATTAGACCTAGTCTATCCTAGGTATATACTTATATATACTAAGGTTTAAGGCACTAAGGATAAGGAGAACTTATAGAGAGCTACGTAGAGGGCTACTTATAACCCGAATAGTAGATTCTAAAGGAATAGATAAGATTCTATTATTTTTTTATCCTAAGGGTCTTTTAATATATTAGAGGTTAGATAGCTCGTTACTAGCAGGCTAATAAATAATAAGTATATAAAGTACTTAATATAGTATTATTAGATACTAGTAAAGAAGGATTAAGAATAAATTAGTAAATTAAAATATTACTTACCTGGAAGTAAGAGGCTTATTATTAACTTAAACTATATAGGAAGCGGGTAGCTATTATAGGACTTAGTAGGAGACCTCGTGTTATAGTAATAGTAAGTAAATTACACGCGCCCTATATATTATATTTCCTATTTATCCCCCTATATCTAGTTTTTATAAGTAATTTATAGACTAATTATAATTTAATAGTAACCCTAGCGTTAGCTATAGCTAGCTGTATAAACTATAGCTTCAATTTAATCCACGGGGAATAAGTATTGTTAAATATCTAGAACGATTACTCTTATGCTAGTTGCCTAAACTAGCTTATACTAAGTACTAGGTATCTACTCTATAAATAGGGGACGTGCTTCTATAATATATATAAGTCTCTTCTTACTAAGCGCTACCTAGAGTCTAAGGAGATATAGAGCTACGCTTCGTAGGAGATTAAATTAGCTATAATTATTTTTAATAACCTTAGAAACGCTTAGTATAGGCTTTAGACGTCCTAGGATAATAGTAATAGCCTTAGGATATAGAATGTCTATAGGTAATAACATTAGTCTATAGTTAAACCTAGGAAGTCCTTTAATACTCCTAGGATATCCTAGGATAAGCCTAGGATTATAGCGATAATCCCTTAATAGGCCTAGGATATCCTAGGATAATATTAATAGTCGTGGGATAACTAGGGATAAAACTAGGATATCCGTGGATACTCCTAAGATACCCTAGGATTCTAGGATATACCTAGGATATCTATAGATATACTAAGGATATCCTAGGATAAGGGTAGCGATCCTAGGACTCGCCTAGGATATCTATAGATACTTTTAAGATATCCTAGAACTAGGGTAATAGTTTTAAGAAATACCTAAAACGTCTAAGAATAATAGTAATAAACTAAGCTAGTTCCCGCCTAATCCTCTATAAAGAGATAACCTAATAATACTAATATATATTATATAGATTACTAAAGCTTATAATTCTTATGCGCGAAGTTATAATACCTATTTCTTAAGTATTAAAATATCTTTATAATAAATATATTATACTAAATAACTTAGACCGAGCTATTATATATCTTAACCTTATTACTTATACTAATAGCGGTTTTTTATTACGCTATTATAATATACCTTAAAATATAACTTATAATAGATTCTAGTTCTATAGTAAAACTATCTTTCCCTTAATATACTAATAATCCTAGCTTCTTAAGCGCTATACGCTTTCTCTTTTTACTTTAAATATTAGAATTAAGTAAGCTAAGCGGAGGGTAATAGCTAAGTTCTACCTGCTCGAAATCTACTACTATAATACTACGACTTATTATATTATATAAGATATTATATAGCTTTATATTATAATAAAGGATACATAAGTTATATATATCCTTATATACCTAGGTAACTATATTAATATTAGCCTTAGTATCTTAATTAGTAGTATTAAATAAAGGCACGCCGGTCTAGCTAAGGAATAAGATATACTTATATATACTACTATTATAATATAATAGTAGCGCTAGGTCTGCCCGTCCTAGGTAAATAGGAATATATTTTCCCTAAATTAGGTAAAGTTAATTATATACCTTATTCTTATAGTATAAGCAGGCTAGATCGAGTATCTTAACGCCTTTAGTAATAAGAGTATAGCTATAGCGGGATAACCTAACCTTAAAGAGTAAGCTAGTTAAGCTAGATAAGTAAAGTAGTATAATATCTATATTAGGGCTATAGTTATTAGCGAGTTAAATATAGATAAGTTAAAGGAAGTTTAATTAGTTTAGGTACTACTATTTATAATCCTAAGAAGGCCTCTGGCCACTGCATAGTGATTTTACCTGCTCAAGTGCAACAGACCTTCTAACTCCGCGCCTCCTGATAATACATAGCCTTCGGTCACGTGATCCTCTCCTAACCACAGCTGCACTTATATATACCTATAGCCTCACGATCTTTAACTTTATATCGATAATAACGTAGTTTTTAATTATTTAATAGACTACGAAACTATTGACTTTTCCTCTCGCGCACTACCCGCGCCGCTAATACCGCCTCTATTACTGCTTCGTCCGCTAGTAACGCTCTCTCTATATTAAAGCAGTCGGCATAAGCCATACTCACCGACCCCTAAGGGGCCTAGGCTGCCTCTGCCTTAATAGTGCGGAGGACCTGCTTAAAGAAGGGCTACTCTATAGGGTATATAACGACCTACTTAGCTTCTACTACTAAGTCTACTTACTTAGCTATAATATAATAGCGAGTATCCCCTCTAGGGGTATTAATAAGAGCCCTCTTAAGGGCTATACTAATAATACGCTCTCTATATATAATAGAGTAGTTAAAGAAGGAGCGGGTTTTATTAATTATATTAATACTAAACTCTCTAGTAAGCTCTCGCATATTATTAGTATTAAAGGGCATACCTCGCGCAGGCTTAGCGTTTTTATATACGGGGTCTAGTATTAATATAGTTAAGGATTTATCGTGGGTTAGATAAGGAAGAGGGAGAGGCATAAGGCCCTGCTCATAGAGCTTCTTATACTTCTAGCTATAAGAACCTCTTAGGAAAGACCTCTTTAGTTAAGGAGTCACCTCTCGTATAGTAGCTTTCGCAGCACCTTTAGCACCTTACTTAAAGGTCGACCTTTTAGGTTAAGGAGTTATCTTATATAGTAGCTTTTATAACGCCTTGCTAGAAGGTTTAGCGAGGGTATTACTATAAGAGCCTTAGTAGCCCGTTTAGCTCTAATATAATTAGCCCTAGTATAGCGCGCGTCTAACTCTATACGAGGGTTTACTTACGAGTAGTAGGAACGTATAGGGTTCCTATATTATTTTCCTTAACTAGTAGAGGGTATAGGTTAAAATACCTATATAGTATTTCCCGAATTATACCTACGAACTAGGTGAATTTATTATAGTCTTTTTGCGAAGGGGCTGCGGCGTAATTCCGAGCTTAATAATCCTAAGAATTCAGGTAGTATCTATCTATCTGCTTACTACTTATAAGTCTAAGTAGGTATTATATAATATAAAAGGAACGATCCTTAATATTTTACTACTTACCTTAGCTATATTATTAGCCTCTCTTGCTTTATTACGCCTCTTTTCTTACTAACCCTGCTACTATTAATATAATAATAGCTTTCCTCTAAGTATAAGGTATTTATAATAGGGTAGGTAATAGAGGTATCCCTTCTCTATTATTACTATTATTATCTTAATACCTTATATTACTATTAGATTACTTATAGCGAGACTATATCTAAATTAGTAAGCGCTTAAAGCCTCGCTAGCGTTAGGGCTTATATAGAGAGGGGCGCGCTTCCTTACCCTTATATACTATTTTAGGTATACTTCTTAATATATTATTATACTCTATAGCCTAAGTATTAAGAGCTATAGTTATATCGTATTATAATAATAGGGGCGGTTTAGTACGGAGGGCCGATAGGATAAAAGCAAAGACCTATATAATAGCTATATTATAAGAACTATACTTACTATTAAGCACGTCTAGATTAGGTATATATATAGAATAATATATAATTATAGGATTATCTAGAATATATAGAAAGATAAATACCTCTCTTGTTGAGAAACGTCCTATAGGGCCACATTTATAGTTACTAAAGAGCTTGTTCTATTATAATAAGAGTAGCTATAACGTGGTTATTTATAACTAAGGTCGGAAGAATAGCCCTCGGAAGAAGGTAGTTCTAGAGCCGCCTTCGGGTTATATGCCGCGCTAGGAATAGGTAATACTAAAGGTATCACGATATACCCCCCTAGACGTAGTAGCAGCTAGAAGAGCGCCTAACCGCGTAATATCCCTTGAAATACCTAAATATAAAGCGATATATCTATAAATAACCTACTAATAAGCCTATTTATAAAAGAAATAATAAAGTAAAGTCGTTTATATTAGGTATAGGCGAAGCATAAATAATCATAGTTTTCTACCTTTATAACTATTGCTATTATTATTATAATACCCTTTATTTACTAACTCTTACTAATAGTAGTAGAAACCGCTATCTCTTATTAGCTTAGGTAGGGTAGCCGCTATTATATTAATTCTAAATAAAATAACCTAGCTACCCTCCTACCTTCTTAACTCTTCCCTATATATAATATAATAACTATATATATACCTAACTTTATACTAGTAATAACCTTATCGCGCGCGCGCGTATATAACTATATTATATAACGATCTTTAAAGCTATTATAACGTACTAATATATCTATAAATACCTCTTAAAAAGAATACTAGTCGGGCTATAGCTCTAAAGAAGGCGTATGCTACTAAAGGTAAGAGTAAAGCTAGGGGCAGAGGGGCGCGCCCTCCTCCCCTAGAGAGTAATAATAAGGTTATATATATATTATTCTTTCCTATTATTAATAAATAGTATACTAATATATTATATAGCGAGTAGAAGGAAGTAGAAGTAACCTATAGGGAGTAGCTCTAAGGGTAAGGGTTTATAGCTTAAGAGGCCCTGGGGTTACCCCCCTAAGTAGTCTAAGAGAATAGCTCCTAGTAAGTCACGATCCCTTTATTATTATAACTATACGCTAGAATATTACTAACCTCGTTATTATTATAATTCCTAAGGAGATAGATAAGGAGGAGGGTACTAGTAAGAGCAGTTTAGAGCCCCCTCCTAGCCCTCCTCTCCCTAATAGAGGTATAGAAATAGAGTAAGTACCCCTATTTAATAAGTACTATTTTTAATATATTTTAAGCAAGCTCTTAGGCTTATTAGATAGAAAGTACTCGCTTAGTATAGCGGGTAAGTATAACTACTATTATAAGGGCAAGGTACCTTATTAATAAATAAGCACCCCTATTATTATCACAGCCTACTAATATACTAAAGCTAAGACTTCGGATAACCTAGTAGTTAGAAAGGTAAGGTTCTATATATACTTCGTTTCTATAATTAACTTCTAATATAACTTATAGACCCTCGCTCGTCGGAGAGCTACGCTCTATAAGGCTATTACTACTTAGAAGGAGGATATTATAATAATAAAGAAGAGTAGTAATAATAAGGGTTTAGGTAGGACTCCTAATATAATAAGTAATTCTAGTATATATAGTATTATCGCTCCCTTACCCGCCCTAGTTCTATTTGGAATACTAGTAGTTAGCGCGGGCACGCCCGCTCCTCGTCCGCCTATTAGCAACGTAGCTATTATAATATGCTATATAATTAATAGTCTTATTAGCTTATATTTACTAGAGGTATTACTACCCTTATATAATATCCTAATAGATTAGTATAAGTAAATCCTCTGAGGTTAGGTAGTAGGAAATTAGCGTTTTAAGGCGCCCTTCGGGGTAAGTTATATTCTTTTGCTCCTATAGGAGCGACTTTAGGCTCCCTAGCTAGTAAGCTATAAATTAATTAAAAATTAGATACCGCTAGCCCTCCTATACTTATCTAGAGCATCCCTCGTTTATTATAATTATTCTTTATATATCCTTTAGATTAAGGAGCGAATAGAACTTCTTAAATTTCTCGTAGTTAAGAACCTTTATAAGACTATTAGCTAGTATATTATTTATTAGTATATAT
>JAVHLU010002849.1:0-15136 GCA_036785755.1 Colletotrichum ledebouriae
AATAGCGGGGACGTATAGATATAGCGAAGGTACCTAACTCTCTAAGAAGCTTATAAAAGCTATTAAAAAGAGTAAAAGAATCCGCCTCTAGGTACTATTAAGATAGGATAGGAACTAATAGGAACTAGAAAGATAATAAATAATATAGCTCTACCTATAAATAGGTAAGAATATTAAGAGTAGGCTTAAAAGATATATAGAATAATTCGCAGATCTAATTAAAAGAGACCCTCTTAATTAAGCGCTAATTTGCTAAGAAATTACTAAAAAACGAGGTATAGGGTTATTAAAGTACTAATAGTAATAATAATAATACTATCTTCTCCCCCGCTACGCTCCTCTCTTCTACGCTCTACTCTATAGTCTCCTTGCAACGGGTCCGTGCGCTAAGGGAGTTTTCCGAAAGTTATATAGCTAAGTCTATCCTATTCTATCCTAGCATAAAGCTATATTATATAGCGTATAAAGGTTATTACTTATAGTAATATATCTAGCATATAAGGCTTAAGACTTAGTACCTTAAGTAGCCCTTTTTATAAGCTAGTCTTAAATCTAAGTAAGGGTTAAATTAGGGTTATTCTAAAATAGCTATATTATATTATTAAGGGTAAGGGTAATCTTCTAGCCCTTACCTAGGTAATCGTAGTTAATAATAAGGAGGTTAGGGAACTTCTATAGCTTAGTAATAGCGCTCTAGGCTAAGCTCTTATATCCCTCTATATTAAGGTCTATAAATAGGCTTTTAATAGGCTACTTATATATAGGTTTATTCGGGTTAAAAACCTTTAGGTTCTTATATAGGGGAGTATTATAGTTAGGTAGCGTAGTATAGTAGTATTAAAGGGTTTTAATATAAGGCTCTAGGAGCTTTCTAATATTAAGCGTAAGCATAGTTATAGCCTTATAGCTATAGCTAGCTAGTTATAAGTCGTTCGGTATATTAATAATAAAGTAGAGGGGGGGTATTAATTAATTTTAGGTTAGTTAGTCGGCGTAGATTAGTTAACTTAGCGCTTAGTTAGGTGCTATACTCGCGTTAGTTAATTAATAGGGTTAGGGTAGTAGTAAGTTAAGATATTATACTTCTATCTCTAGAGAATAGATAGATAAACGTAGAATAGTATTACGAATAGCGAATAGGCGAAGGTTAATATACTTTAATTACGCTATATTAAGTAGATTCTATATTAGAGAAGGAGAAAGTCTAACTATAAGCTAGCGTAGCCCTAGAAGGCTAAAGAGTCGCTTAGTAATCACGTAACCCGTAAGTCACGTAACTCGCAAGTTACATGACCCGAAATTCAGGGAGGTCTAACTTAGCGCCGTGACATAAGTATTAAAGTCTTAAATACCTTGAAAGATTATTATATATATAATTATAAGTATTATTATTCTTAGGTTACGTAATCGCATAACGTAATCACCTAGGTAGCTTAGGTAATAATAGGGGTCTTAAAAGAAGTATTATTTTAGCTTATTAACTAGTAACTAGCTAGGTAAGGGAGAGAGGAGTTATTTATACTTATTCTAGCCCTTCTAGAGGCTTCTATTACGTAATTACTTACGCAATAGCTTACGCAGTAGATTGCGTAGGTATTTAGCCTATTTAGGCTTAGTTATATATTAAAGTTATAGCTTAAACCCTTTTAGTTCTAGCTAGAAAGCTTATTAAAGGTAAGGCTTTCTAGGACTTTCTAGACCTTTCTATCCACAGTACAGACAGTATTATTAATACTATAATATACTTTGTTATATTATATAGTATATTATTAAGTATTATTATTTATTATATATTTTATAGGCCTTATGTATATAGGGGTTTTGAGATATTTAGATAATATCTTATAATTATTATTAATAGCTAATAGCATATTATTAATATAACGAGCTGGAATAGCTTTATAGTTATTTATATTTAATATAAATACTCCCTTAGCATAGTGAGACACTTCAAAGTTATACTAAAGTAGTATTAACCGTAGGTGTTTATACCATAGGCGTGGGCTTTGTTTTAAGCTATATAAGGCTTTATTTAGCTTATATATTAAGCTATTACCCCTTGGGTTATTATTATAGTTATATATTATATATTAATTCATTAATACTTTTATTATATAAGAAACCAGTAAGTATCCTTATATATAGATCTTTATAAATACCTACGTAGGTAAAAGCAGTAGTAATATGAAACTGCTTTTATATATAGTTATATTTTATAGCAAATACTAATATAAATCTATAGCTTTTAGGCCTATAAGTAGTACTAAAGGTTTCAAGGTAATCTATACTAACGTGTTAGTTAAAACCTTAAACTACCTAACGGGCTTTATATTTTATATTATTATTCTTATATTTTATTTTATAAACCTAGCGGCCCCCTAGGGGATAAGCTCCCCTAGGTTTAGGTATAATATTCTAAGTATTATTATCTTTAAGTTATTTTATCTCTATAAGTATAGCTTAAATCTAATTATCTATATATAGAGAGTAGATTGCTTACTTATAGATTGCTAGCTTATTAAGAGTAGTAGCTACTAATATATAAAAATATCTATTTATAGTTATGCTTATAAGGGGTTAGACCCGAGTTTATTTAATAGGAGGTCGCTATAATACTATTTATTTAAGCTAAAGAGGAAAAGGGGAAGTTTTCCTCTCTAGTAGAGATTTCACTAGTCTATAAGGTATAACTAGGTAAGCCCTAGGTAAGCCTTAGGTAGCTCCTTAAGGTAGTAAACCTAGGTAGAAGCCTAGGTAGGCTTAACCTAGGTATAGCTTATAATACTATCCCCCCTCCTAGCTAGTCCCCCCCTAGATATAAGCTAAGTTATTATTATTACTTATAACTAGCCTATATAGGGCTTTATACTTATTTATTATAGTAGTCTCTATAATAGCCTCTATAGGCTCCTAGGTAGGCTCTATATACCCTTCCTATTTAACTAAGACCTTATACCTCTACCCTTACTTAACTACTTTCTATTACGCTATATATATCTCCTCTATATACTACTTAAATTCGCTATTATTAGCTATAATTTATAGTAGCTAGAGGTCTATTCTTATCTATATAGGTAAGGGGTCCTCTAGTACCCTCTAGAGGAGGTCTATATAGAACTTTAGGTAGATATTACTAAGCACGTCTAACTTAATAATATATAAGCTTAGGACTCTAACTATAGTATACTTATAGTATAACTATAATAGCTTCTTACTAAGCCTAGGGCTCTTATAATTAGCTATTAAAAGCTAACTCTTATTACCTATCTAGTACTCCTCTATAGGTATCCTATATTAGTTTATATTCTCCTCGCTATACTATTAAGTAGCTATAATACTTACTTAGATAAAGTCTACTACTTCTTATAGTCTTATTACTAGGAGAGTAGCTACTATATCCCCTAAGGGGGCCTCCTTTGCTACGTTATTTACTATAAGTATAGGGTTAGTATAGTACCTATATTCTAAGAAGAATAGTAAGAGCCTAGTTATATTACTAACCCTATTATAGAGCGCTAGCTAGGTAATAGATAAGAGCTACCCCTAGTTATCCTATACTTAGGTTATAAATACTTATAGGATAGCTTATATCTCCTAGTTCTACCTCTTAATACTACTATTAGTCTATAGGTAATATATAATACTTAATAGCCTCCTTATACTAGTAAAGTAATAGAACTTAGCCTAGAAGTAGGTTATCTAGTTAGACCCTCGATTACTAATAATATTATATAAGAACCTATAGAACTAGAAGTAAGAGGTAAGGAACTAGTAGGTATAAGCTTCTACCTCTATAATACCTATCTCCTCTAATATTACTAACTTACGTAGCCTATCTACTATAACCTATAAGTATTAGCTAGTATTATCCTTTATAAGTAATAAGTCTATAATAAAGTCTAATAAGAGGTCTAAGTATAACTTAGTAAGTACTAATAGGGGCTTTAGGAAACCCCTCTTAGCTTACCTCTAGATATATATCTCTTAATAAATATTATAATTCCTTATAAATCTCTATACTATTTATAATTATCCTAGCTAATAAAACTACTAGCTTATTATTTCTAGCGTATTATTATAGCCTAGGTAAGTAATTATACTTAAGTTATAGCTCTATTAAATAATCTTTATATAGAGCTCCCCTAGTAAGTTATTATTATCCTCCCTACTAGGTACTTATAGCCTCCCCTGAAATATTAGTCTTGCCTAATTATTAATATTATACTTACTAATTTAAACCTTAGCTTTTATATCTAATAAGAAGCTCTAAAGCTAGTAAGTAACTATATAATATATAGCTTTATATATTATATCCTTCTTTATAGTTTCTAGCTATAACGCTTATAGTTTAGGGTTACTATTAAAGATTATAATATCTAGGATATTAATATAGCCGTTCTAACTTCTCCTTACTAATAGGCTAATTATAAGGTCCCTATAGGGGTAAGCGCGGTTTAGTATTAGTTATAAGACCCTCCCCTATTTCTACTTATTATCCTACCCTTATAGTATATTCTACTCTTTCTAAGAGAGGGTATTAGGGGCTACTACTTCCTTGCTAGGGTAGTATTTAATAACAAAATCGTACTAAAATAGCTCCTCTACTTACTAGCTCTAGCGCTCTATAAAGCGTTACTTTTTTATAAAATATTTAAGCTCTTAGTAGTTAGTTAGTACTTTAAAAGTAGTTATATTATATAGCTCTACCTTCTATATATATAGGTAAGAAAGGACTACTAGGAGCTCCTTATTATAAATAGGGTAGTTATACTCTATAAATAAGAGCTTCTATAAGTAGAATACTATAGGATACTAGGTACCCTCTAGGTTAACTTATAAGAGTACCCCTCTTAATATAAATCCTAAATAGTTAGTTTTAATAATAATCTTATCTTCTAAACTAAATTAATAGAGTACTAGCTAGGTATTAAAAAGCTATATAAGTTATAAGAAAGCTCGTTCTTAATTATCTCCTTACTAGAATATTATATTCTTCTTAAGTAGTCTAATAATATCCCTATATTCTAGTATAAGAATATTATAATAGTTTATAAACCCTAGGAAGCTCTAGAACCCCTTTAGGGAGGTAGGGGGTAATTACTTAATAATTACTTAGAGTTTCTTAGGGTTATAAAAGAGACCCTCTCTTATTATTATAATAAACCCTATATACTTAACCCTCTTAACTAAGAACTTATATTTTATAAGGTTAAGGTTTAGCCTTATATTTACTAGCCTCTAGAGGACCTCCTAAACCTTCCTCTTCTAATCTTCCCTAGTTCTATTAGAGTAAATTAATATATTATTTATATAAGTAATAACGAAGCTATTAAAGAAGTCTTATAGGGTACTATTAATATATTACTAGAAGCTAGTAGGGGCGCTAGTTAGGCTAAATAGGTAGATTACTTATTTAAATAACCTATATTAAGTATAAAATATAATTCTCTCCTAATACTCTTTTACTACCCTTAACCTATAGAAAGCTATTACTATATCTAGCTTTATATACTACTTAGCTATATTTATCTAATATAATATTTTAGAGATTAGTAGGAGGGGGTAGTAATCTTTCTTAGTAATTATATTAAGAGCTTTATAGTTAATATAAAAATAAATTCCTCCCCCTAGCTTCCTTATAAAGAGTATTAATACCCTAGTAAATAAGCTACTAGCTTTAATAAACCCCTTATCTAGGAGGTCTTATAAGGTCTTTTTTAATATTAGTAGCTCTTCTCTTAATATATTATAAAGGGGGCCCTAGGGGAGTAGTAGCTCCCTCCTATCTAGTCCTAGTATAAGGTTAATTTAGTAATTTACCCTAGTTACTTAGGGGGTAATAAGTAAGCCTTATTAGGGTTAAATAGGTTAGGAAACTCCCTTAAGACCTAGCTTAGTAAATAGTATTATTAATCCTCTTTTAGTTTTAGGTTTAAGGCTTTTTTAATATTAGCTAAGCTAATAGCTTATATTAGTACCTCTATAATACCCTCCTAGTACTTACCCTATTATCTCGCTAAGTATTAGTAGATTATAGAGAATAAGGGTATATTAAGAAACCTTATAGCCCTTATTTCCTCTATAAGGGGTATTTCTTCTTAGTCCTTTAGGTATAGCTTAACTTATCCCCTCTTATAATATACTTAATAAGCTATAGTATTATATATAACCTATCTCTATTCTATCTAAAGGCGCCCTAAGAGGATATTAGGGTCTAGGCTATTAATTATATATATAAAGATATTTTAGGTATAACTACTTATTTCTAGGTTAAATACTATTATACTTAGTATATTACCTAGTAATAATCTAAGTATATACTTTCTTATAAGTTAGTATCTCTTCTTAATATATAAAAAATAGAGATATTAGACTAGGGAAAAGTTAATTATTATATAAGTATTATTCCTAGTATTTACTAAGGTATAAGCTAAATATCCTCTATTAACTCTAACTTAAATAATAATAAGCTTATTATTAGCTAGTTATTTATATTTATATTCTTCCTAACTTAATATCTCCTCCCTAGTAAGCTCTAGGGCCTAATTTCGCTCTAGAGTTAGTTTTTTCCTAACTCCTTATTTTCTTCTAAGGAGTTAGTTACTACCTAGTAGTTATTTATAACCTTATAATATATTAGTTCTTCTTTTAGAGTCTTTACCTTTATGACCCTAGGTAGCTAGTCCTCTTTATTAGAGTAATACTAGGTAATATAACCTCTAGCTCTATAAGTATAATAAGTATAAGGGTCCTTTATACCCTTCTAAGGCTATTAGTATTATACTAAGGAGGTACCTAAGGAGGACCTAGAGTTTTAGTAGTTATAGTATCTTATACCCTTAATTTATAAGATATATATAGCTCTAATTATATAAATATCCCCTTTAGTATTCTTAGTAGTAGGTCTCTAGTAAGTTATTAAGTAGTTATTAGTAACCTTCTAGCGCTCTACTTTCTATATAATACTCTAGACCTTTAAGAGCTAGCTATTATAATTAGCTAGTAAGTTAATAGTAATTAGCTAGTTCCTTAGCCTAGGGGTAAGGGAGGCCTCTAGAAGTAAGATCTAAACTTAACTAAGCTAATTTATATTACTTATCTTAGCTAGTATCTATTTAAATCTTAGTAAGAAGGTTATAAGGGATTTATTCTCTTTTTATTAGAGGGTTTATAGTTAGCTATAGCTTATAACTAGATATTTAAGTCTTTATATATCTAGTCTAGGTAAGCTATAAAGTCCTCGGGGTTATATTTTCCCCTACCCCCCCTAGCTCTATAAAAAGTAAAGACTACTTACTAGGCTATAATATTTAAATAGGAGTTAATAAGGTATTATACCTCTATATCTATAGTATAGAACTCCCTATCTATAGTAATTTTATATTTTATTTATTATACCTAGGTAGTATATTCCTTCTACTTCCTTAAAAACTTTAGGGGTAGGGGTAGTAGCTTCTAGTATATTATACTAGGTATTACTAATACCTTACTAATAGTACTTATAGGGGTTTATATAACTATATATTAGCTATTCCCCTACTTAACCTCTTATAACTATTACTAGAGGGACTCTATTACTACTACTAAATTAGCTTATAATAGCTTATCTTAAGTTTTAGCTATATTTTTATTTACTATCTTACTAGGTATAGGCTAGGTCGCTATTATTATCTATAACTAGCCTATATAAGGCTTTATACCTATTTACTATAGTAATCTCTATAATAGCTTCTATAAGCTCCTAGGTAGGCTCTATATACCCCTCCTACTTAACTAGGACCTTATACCTCTACTCCTAGCTAACTACCTTCTATTACGCTATATATATCTCTTCTATATATTACTTAAATTTATTATTATTAGCTATAATTAGTAGTAGCTAGGGGTCTATCTTTATTTATATAAGTAAGAGGTCCTCTAATACCCTCTAGAAGAGGTCTATATAAAACCTCGGGTAGATATTATTAGGTATATCTAACTCAACGATATATAAGCTTAGGACTCCTATTATAATATATTTATAATATAACTATAATAGCTTCTTATTAGGCCTAGGGCTTCTATAGTTAGCTATTAAAAGCTAAACCTTATTTACCTACTTAGTAATTTTCTATAGGTATCCTATACTAATTTATATTCTCTTTACTATAGTTCTAAGTAGCTATAATACTTACTTAAATCAAGTCTACTACTTCTTATAATCTTATTACTAAGAGAGTAGCTATTATATCCCTAGAGGGGGTCTTCTCTATTATATTAAGTATAATAAGTATAGGGTTAGTATAATACCTATATTCTAAGAAGAATAGCGAGAGCCTAGTTATATTACTAACCTTATTATAGAGCGCTAGCTAAGTAGTAGGTAAGAGCTACCCCTAGTTATCCTATACCTAGGTTATAAATACTTATAAGATAGCTTATATCTCCTAGTTCTACCTCTTAATATTACTATTAGTCTATAGGTAGTATATAGTACTTAATAGCCTCCTTATATTAATAAGGTAGTAGAATTAAGCTTAGAAGTAGCTTATTTAATTAGAGCCTTAATTACTTATAATATTATATAAGAACCTATAAAACTAGAAGTAGGAGGTAAGGAACTAGTAGGTATAAGCTTCTACCTCTATAGTACTTATCTCCTCTAGTATTACTAACTTACCTAGCTTATTTACTATAACCTATAAGTATTAGCTAGTATTATTCTTTATAAGTCGTAAGTTTATAATTAAGTCTATTAAGAGGTCTTAGTATAAGTAAGTAGGTACTAATAGGGGCTTTAGGAAGCCCCTCTTAGCTTACCTCTAGATATATATCCCTCTATAGATATTATAATTCCTTATAAATCTCTATACTATTTATAATTATTCTAGCTAGTAGAACTACTAGCTTATTATTTCTAGTATACTATTATAACCTAGGTAGGTAATTATATTTAAGTTATAGCTTTATTAAATAATCTTTATATAAAGCTCCCCTAGTAAGTTATTATTATTCTCCCTACTAGGTACTTCTAGCCTCTCTCTAAACGTTAGCCTCCCCTAACTATTAATATTATACTTATTAATTTAGACCTTAGCTTTAATATCTAGTAGGAAGCTCTAAAGCTAGTATATAACTATAGAATATATAGCCTTATATATTATATCCTTTTTTATAGTTTCTAGTTATAGCGCTTATAATTCAGGGTTGCTATTAAAAACTATAGTATCTAGGATATTAGTATAGCCCTTCTAACTTCTCCTTACTAGGGGGCTAGTTATAGGGTCCCTATAGGGGTAGGCGTAATTTAGTATTAGCTATAAGACCCTCCCCTATTTCTATTTATTATCCTATCCTTATCTTATATCCTATTCTCTCTAAGAGAGGGTATTAGGGGCTACTACTTCCTTACTAAGGTAGTATTTAATAGTAAAGTTATATTAGAATAGCTCCTCTACGTACTAGCTCTAGCGCTCTAAAAAGTACTATTTCCTTATAAAACATTTACGCCCCTAGGAGTTAGTTAGTATCTTAAAAGTATTTATATTATATAGCTCTACTCTCTATATATATAAGTAAGAAAGAACTACTAGGAGCTCCTTATTATAAATAGGGTAGTTATACTCTATAAGTAAGAGCTTTTATAAGTAGAATACTATAAGATACTAAGTATCCTTTAAATTAACCTATAAGAATACCCCTCTTAATATAAATCCTAAATAGTTAGTTTTAATAATAATCTTATTTTCTAGGTTAAATTAGTAGAGTACTAGCTAGGTATTAAAAGGCTACTTAAGCTATAAGAAGGCTTATTCTTAGTTATCTCCTTATTAGAATATTATATTCTTCCTAATAAATAATATAAGTAGTCTAATAATATCCCTAGATTCTAATATAAATATATTATAATAGTTTATAAACCTTAAGAAGCTCTAAACCTCCTTTAGGGTAGTAAGGGGTAATTACTTAGTAATTACTTAGAGTTTCTTAAGGTTATAAGAAAGACTTTCTCTTATTATTATAATAAACCTTATATACCTAACCCTCTTAACTAAGAACTTATACTTTATAAGGTTAAGGTTTAGCCTTATATCTACTAGCCTCTAGAAGACCTCCTAGACCTTCCTTTTATAATCTTCCTTCGTTCTATTAGAGTAAATTAATATATTATTTATATAAATAGTAATAAGGTTATTAAGAAAGTCCTATAAGGTACTATTAATATATTACTAGAAGCTAGTAAGGGTACTATTTAGGCTAAATAAGTAGATTACTTACTTAAATAACTTATATTAAGTATAGAATATAATTCTTTCTTAATACTCCTTTATTACTCTTAGCTTATAGAAAGCTATTATTATATCTAGCTTAGTATATTACTTAGCTATACTTACTTAATATAATATCTTAGAGATTAATAAGAGGGAGTAATAGTCTTTCTTAGTAATTATATTAAAGGCCTTATAATTAATATAGAAGTAAATTCCTCCCCCTAGCTTCTTTATAAAGAGTATTAGTACCCTAATAAGTAAGCTACTAGCTTTAATAAACCTTTTATCTAAGAGGTTTTATAAAGTCTTTTTTAATATTAGTAGCTCTTCTCTTAATATATTATAGAGGGGGCCCTAAGGGAGTAATAGCTCCTATCTATCTAGTCCTAGTATAAGGTTAATTTAGTAATTTACCCCTAGTTACCTAGGGGGTAGTAAATAAGCCTTATTAAGGTTAAATAAGTTAAGAAACTCCCTTAAGACCATGCTTAGTAAATAATATTATTAATCTTCCTTTAGCTTTAAGTTTAAGGCTTTCTTAATATTAGCTAAGCTAATAACTTATATTAATATCTTTATAATACCCTCCTAGTACTTACTCTATTATCCTACTAGGTATTAGTAGATTATAGAGAATAAGGGTATATTAAGGAACTTTATAGCTCTTATTTCCTTTATAAGGGGCGTTTCTTCTTAATCCTTTAGGTATAGTCTAACTTATCCCCTCTTATAATATACTTAATAAGCTATAGTATTATAAATAACTTAGTTCGATTCTATTTAAGGGCGCCCTAAGAGGATACTAAGGTCTAGGCTATTAACTATATATATAAAGATATACTAGGTATAACTACTTATTTCTAAGTTAAATACTACTATACCTATCGCGTTACTTAATAATAATCTACTAAGTATATACCCCCTTATAAGTTAGTATCTCCTCTTAATATACAAAATATAAAAGCGTTAAGCTAGGGAAAAGTTAATTATTATATAAGTATTACTCCTAGTATTTACTAAGATATAAGCTAGATATCCTTTATTAACTCTAACCTAAATAATAATAAGCTTATTATTAGCTAGTTATTCCTATTTATATTCTTCTTAACTTAATATCTCTTTTTTAATAAGCTCTAGGGCTTAATTCCGCTCTAGAGTTAGTTTTTTCCTAACTCCTTATCTTCTCTTAAGGAGTTAGGTACTACTTAGTAGTTATTTATAACCTTATAATATATTAGTTCTTCTTTTAAGATCTTTATTTTTATAACCCTAAGTAGCTAGTCCCTTTTATTAAAGCAGTGCTAAGTAATATAACCTCTAGCTCTATAAGTATAATAAGTATAGGGGTCCCTTATACCCTTTTAAATCTATTAGTATTATATAAGGGAGATACCTAAGGAGGACCTAGAGTTTTAATAGTTATAATATCTTACCTCCTTAACTTATAAGATATATATAGCTCTAGTTATATAAATATCCCCCTTAGTACTTTTAATAATAAGCTTTTATAAGTTATTAAGCAGTTACTAGAGACCTTCTAGCGCTTTACTTTCTATATAATACTCTAGACCTTTAAGAGCTAGCTACTATAATTAGCTAGTAAGTTAATAGTAATTAGCTAATCCCTTAGCTTAGGGGTAAAGGAGGCCTCTAGAAGTAAGATCTAGACTTAACTAGGCTAATTTATAGTACTTATATTAGCTAGTATTTATTTAAATCTTAGTAGGAAGGTTACTAGGGATTTATTCTCTTTTTATTAGAAGGGTTATAGTTAAGCTATAGCTTATAACTAGATATTTAGGTCTTTATATATCTAGTCTAAATAAGCTATAAAGTTTATAAGGTTATATTTTCCCTTACCCCCCCTAGCTCTATAGAAAGTAGAGATTACTTACTAAGATATAATATCTAAATAGGAGTTAATAAGGTATTATACCTCTATATCTATAGTATAGAACGCCCTAGTTATAATAATCTTATACCTTATTTATTATACCTAGGTAGTATATTCCTTTTACTTACTTAAAGATTTTAGGGGTAGGGGTAGTAGCTTCTAGTATATTATATTAGGTATTACTAATACCTTACTAGTAGTACTTATAGGGGTCTCTATAGCTATATATTAGCTATTCCCCTACTTAACCTCTTATAATTATTACTAGAGGGACTCTATTACTACTACTAAATTAGCTTATAATAGCCTATCTCGAATTTTAGCTATATTATTATTTACTATCTTACTAATAGTAGGGAGTAACGCTTAAATAATTATTATTATTATTATAATAATAAGCTTAAATATATAAGGGGTTAGACCTAAGTTTATTTAATAAGAAGCTATTATAATACTATTTATTTAAGCTAAAGAGGAAAAGGGGAAGTTTTCCTCTCTAGTAGAGATTTTACTAGTCTATAGGGAATAACTAGGTAAGCCCTAGGTAGGCCCCGGGTAGCTCCCTAAGGTAGTAAACCTAGGCAGAAGCCTAGGTAGGCTTAACCTAGGCGTAGCCCGTAATAAGGAGTTATTTTATATAGTAGCTTTTACCTTTAGTACCTTGATAGAAGGTCGACCTATTAGGTTAAGGAGTTATCTTATATAGTAGCTTTTATAGCACCTTGCTAGAAGGTTTAGCGAGGGTATTTCTAGGCTATAAGAGCCTTAGTAGCCCGTTTAGCTCTAATATAATTAGCCCTAGTATAGCGCGCGTCTAACTTTATATAGTAATATTTAGAGGGTTTGCTTATAAGTAGTAGGAATATATAGGGTTCCTATATTATTTTCCTTAACTAGTAGAGGGTATAGGTTAAAATACCTATATAGTATTTCCCGAATTATACCTACGAACTAGGTAAATTTGTTATAGTCTTTTTGCGAAGGGGCTGCGGCGTAATTCCGAGCTCAATTAGATATATTAGAAAACAGGTTAATATATTTCTATATATAGTACTAAGTAGCTTAGTAATAAAGAGTAAGTTCCTAGTAAGGCTAATTATATAGATAAGTAAGCTTCTAAGTAATAATAAGAGAGGTGGAAATTATTATAAATATATAAGGCTTTATAGTATAATATATATAGATATAAAAAGAGTATATAAAATTAACTCTTTTATATCTATAGGTAATAGTTAGGGGTAAACTAGGTAGTTAGCAGAGCTGGGCTTATAACTATTATATATATAGATATAGGGTGAGTGGGAAGAAGTTATCTATTATAGCAGAAAAGGAGTGGCTATAGATAAGGGCCTAAATATAGAGCCTCGCGGAGTGGGCGCAGCGCGCGGAGGGTGGTGCTAGTAGTACTAAGAGCTCTGGAGGAGGTCTGGGCTACGCGATAACTATTATTATAGTTTTAATTTTACTAAAGCTAATTACTAATTACTTTAACTTAAACTATAGAGTTTATATAATACTATAGTATAATAAATACTGAAACAGGCTGAGAACCTAAAGACAAAAACAATAAAACTATATACTTCTACCCACTTATACAGGAATACTATAATATTACTGCTTTATATCTAAAGGCTCTAGAACAAAGAGAAGGATCTCTCTATGAGCAGGATTACTATTATAGATATAATAAATTAAGTAAAAGAGATAAAAGCTTCTAAATAATAAGATAAACTATATTAATATTAATAGTAATAATACTATCTTAATATCCTCCTCTCCTCTCTATATAAGGTAAGGGCCCTACTATAGTATACTAATTAGTATATAAGTCTAGGCAGCCTTATAAGAGGCTAACCTTATTACTCTATCTTAATTATCCCTTATAGTCTTACCTTAATGCTTTATAAAGTAGACTATGTACTAAAGAAAGATTATATAAATAAAAACTATTATTTATAAAGAAAAGAATAGCTATCTTACCTCCTAATTACTTATCTTAGGTAATTATAGATATAATTACTTTCTTTAGTAGTTATATCTCTCTAGTCTTCTCTTTTTAGATATATCCTCCTCAGGCTTATAAGTCTTATCTTAATCTAAACCTTACTTATATTATCCCTAGCTATACTAGCTAGGTATCTATAAAAAGTAGTAACTATAGTTACCCTTAGAGATATTTTCTTTAATCTATTACTAGTAGTTAACCTGCTCTATAATATAGCTTTTATAGCTATTATAAATAAGCTTAAGAATATTAAATAAAGCAGGGTATAGAGAGTGTTTTCTAGTAATAATATCTTAGTATAGTATTAATAAAGATAGATATATTAAGCTCGGAATTACGCCGCAGCCCCTTCGCAAAAAGACTATAATAAATTCACCTAGTTCGCAGGCATAATTCGGAAAACACTATATAGGTATTTTAACTTATACCCTCTACTAGTTAAGGAAAATAATATAAGAACCCTATATATTCCTACTACTTATAAGCAAACCCTCATATAAAGTCGGACGCGCGCTATACTAGGGCTAATTATATTAGAGCTAAACGGGCTACTAAGGCTCTCGTGGCAACGCCCTCCTAAACCTTCTAGTAAGGTGCTACGAAAGCTACTATATAAGATAACTCCTTAACCTAAAAGGTCGACCTTCTAGCAAGGTAAATGCTACTATACGAGAGGTAACTCCTTAACTAAAGAGGTCTTTCCTAAGAGGTTCTTATAGCTAGAAGCATAAGAAGCTCTACTATAAGCAGGGCCTTATACCTCCCCCTCTTCCTTATCCTTATCTAACCTATGATAAATCCTTAACTATATTAGTACTAGACCTTATATATAAGTATACTAAGCCTGAGCGAGGTATGCTCTTTAGTATAAATAATATAGAGGGGATCGCTAGAGAGTTTAGCCTTAATATAATTAATAAAACCCGCTCCTTTATTAACTACTCCGCTATATATAGAGAGTATATTATTAATATAGCCCTTAAGAGG
>JAVHLU010002850.1:0-15133 GCA_036785755.1 Colletotrichum ledebouriae
AGACCTCTCTAGTTAAGGAGTTACCTCTTATATAGTAGCGTTTACCTTTAGTACCTTACTAGAAGGTCGACCTTTTAGGTTAAGGAGTTATCTTATATAATAGCTTTTACCTTACTAGAAGGTTTAGCGAGGGCGTTATTATCCAGGCTATAAGAGCCTTAGTAGCCCGTTTAGCTCTAATATAATTAGCCCCGGTGCGGCGCGCGTCTAACTTTATACGAGGGTTTACTTATAAGTAGTAGGAATATATAGGGTTCTTATATTATTTTCCTTAACTAGTAGAGGGTATAGGTTAAATACCTATATAGTATTTCCCAAATTATGCCTGCGAACTAGGTGAATTTGTTATAGTCTTTTTACGAAGGGGCTGCGGCGTAATTCCGAGCTCAATATAAGGTTTAGTATTAATATAGTTAAGGGATAAGAATAAGGAAGAGGGAGAGGTATAAAGCCCTACTTATAGTAGTAGACCTTCTTATACTTCTAGCTATAAGAACCTCTTAGGAAAGACCTCTTTAGTTAAGGAGTTACCTCTTATATAGTAGCGTTTACCTTATTAGAAAGTTAACCTTTTAGGTTAAGGAGTTATCTTATATAATAGCTTTTACCTTACTAGAAGGTTTAGCGAGGGCGTTTCTAGGCCACGAGAGCCTTAGTAGCCTCTTTAACTCTAATATAATTAGCCCTAGTATAGCGCGCGTCCGACTTTATATAGTAATATTTAAAGGGTTTACTTATAAGTAGTAGGAACGTATAGGGTTCTTATACTATTTTCTTTAACTAGTAGAGGGTATAGGTTAAAATACCTATATAGTATTTCCTAAATTATACTTATAAACTAGGTGAATTTATTATAGTCTTTTTATAAAGGGGCTGCGGCGTAATTCTAAACTTAACTCAATAGTAGCGTTAAAGGGCTTTAATATATAGCTCTAGGAGTCTTCTAATATTAAGTATAAGTATTATAATAGCCTTATAACTATAACTAGCTAGTTAGATCTTATTTAATATATTATTATAAGGTAGAGGGGGGGTATTAATTAAATTTAAGTTAGTTAGAGTATAGATTAGTTAGCTTAGTACTTAGTTAGGTACTATACTTATATTAATTAATTAATAGGGTAGGAGTAATAGTTAATTAAGATATTATACTTCTATCTCTAGAGAATAAATAGATAAATATAAAATAATATTATAAATAGTAAATAACTAAAGGTTAATATACTTTAATTATATTATATAAAATAGATTCTATATTAAAGAAGGGAAAAGTATAAGATATTATATAAACATCCCCTAAAACCCTATATACAAAAAGACCTATAAAATATATAATAAATAATGGCCTCTGGCCACTGCATAGTAATTTTACCTGCTTAAGTGTAATAGACCTTCTAACTCCGCGCCTCTTAATAATATATAGCTTTTAGTTATGTGATCCTCTCCTAACTATAGCCGCACTTATACGTGCCCGTTAGTTACTAGCCTCACGATCTTTAACTTTATATTAATAATAACGTGGTTTTTAATTATTTAATAGACTACGAAACTATTAACTTTTCCTCTCGCGCACTACCCGCGCCGCTATTAAATACTACCTCTATTACTACTTCGTCCGCTAGAATAGCTATGCTATTATTAGCAACGCTCTCTCTAGTTAGCATAAGCTATACTTACTAACGTTCCCTTAATAAGCCTAGGCTACCTAGGCTACCTCTACCTTAGTAATATAGAGGACTTGCTTAAAGAAGGGCTACTCTATAGGGTATATAATAACTTACTAAACTTTTACTATTAAGTTTACTTACTTAGCTCTAATATTATTATACCTTATAGAGTCCCCTATAGGGGTATTAAGATAAGCCCTCTTAAGGGTTATATTAATAATATACTCTTTATATATAGTAAAGTAGTTAATAAAGGAGTAGGTTTTATTAATTATATTAAGGCTAAACTCTCTAGTAACCCCTTTTATATTATTTATATTAAAAAGTATACCTTACTTAGGCTTAGTATATTTATATATAAGGTTTAGTATTAATATAGTTAAGGGATAAGGATAAGGAAGAGGGAGAGGTATAAGGCCTTACTTATAGAGCTTCTTATACTTCTAGCTATAAGAACCTCTTAGGAAAGACCTCTTTAGTTAAGGAGTTACTTCTTATATAGTAGTATTTACTTTACTAGAAGGTCGACCTTTTAAGTTAAGGAGTTATTTTATATAATAGCTTTCGTAGGACCTTTAGCACCTTGCTAGAAGGTCGACCTTTTAGGTTAAGGAGTTATCTCATATAGTAGCTTTGCTATAAGAGCCTTAGTAGCCCATTCGGCTCTAATATAATTAGCCCTAGTATAGCGCGCGTCCGACTTTATAATATTTAGAGGGTTTACTTATAAGTAATAGGAACGTATAGGGTTCCTATATTATTTTCCTTAACTAGTAGAGGGTATAAGTTAAAATACTTATATAATATTTCCTAAATTATACCTACAAACTAGGTAAATTTGTTATAGTCTTTTTATAAAGGGGCTGCGGCGTAATTCCGAGCTCAATATAATAAATAATAATACTTAATAATATACTATATAATATAGCATAGTATATTATAGTACTAATAATACTATCTATACTATAGATAGAAAGGTCTAGAAAGTCCTAGAAAGCCCTGTCTTTAATAAGCTTTCTAGCTAAAGCTAAAAGGGTTTAAGCTATAACTTTAATATATAACTAGGCCTAAATAGGCTAAATATATATATATATATATTACATTATGTAAGCTATTGTGTAAGCGATTACGTAATAGAAGCCTCTAGAAGGCTTAAGATAAGTATAAATAACCCTCCTTTCCTCCTAGCTAGCTAGTTACTAGTTAGTAAGCTAAAATAATACTGCTTTAAATACCCCTTTATTACCTAAGCTACCTTATGTAATATTATATAATATAATTACGTAACCTAAGAAAAAGTCTAACTATAAGCTAGCGTAGCCCTAGAACGCTAAAGAGTTACTTAGAGATCACGTGACTTAGTTAGTCATATAACCTAAAATTTAAATAGGTCTAACCTAGCGCTATAATAAATATCCCTACTTATATATTAAAACCTCCTGAATAATTAAGTAATTTAAAAAAGAGATAAACTAATAAAGAGTCTAATAACTAATAAGATAAGTAGAAAAAGGGATTTAATATACATAGAATATACTTTATATCCTACTATCCCTTATAAAGGTATTAATATATCTTTATTAATAAGATGCTAGATAATTAGACTCTAAATAAGGCTATAGCTAGGGTAATAAAGGAGAGATATATAGGGGAATTAGTAAATAAAATTAACTACTTAAAGATCTCTATAAGGGACTAAGAACTCTTAATATAATATTAAAGAAAGGTTAGACCAAAGGGAGTAGTATTCTTAATAGCTTATAACTATAAGCTATTTAAATTAGTATAAGTAGATTTAGAATTAATAGTTAATATTTTAAATAATCTTAATTAGTTTAGAACCATCTATAGTACTTATAATAAAGACTTTATTCTTAAAGGATCTAAGCTAGTAATTTATTCAAAAGTAGTATATTCTTTATAGGTACTAAATAGAGGATCCAAACATGGGCGCCTTGCTTTTATAACGGCTATAGTTATATCTACTGCGCTAATCAGACTATTAATTATGAAACTCGCAAAACTCAGGCGGGTCCCGCTTCGTTACGGATCTGTCCCTTACTGTGTGCTAAGTTGCCCCTCGCAACCACATCCCTTGCCTTAGGTAAACGATTTAGCACCTCTTCTGCACAAAGCTAAGCCGATCAAGAACCTGCGCCGCATGTGAAGTCCTCACAAGTACCTACAGCAGCATACTTACGCAATGAACGAACGTATCGACTTTGCTTCGTCTAGCGAAGATGAATTTCCTGACCTAGATGTCATCTTCCAACGGAGTAAGCAACACAGTCGCACCTCCAGCTCGTCTTCACAAGCAATCAACGTCAATAAACTGGAGCTATCAAGACGCAGCGACGAGAAGTCAGCTAGTGCCAAAACGATATCAAGAAAGAACTCCGCGAGTATGCAGCAGGGAGATTCGGCGATACCTCCGAGGATCCGTCGTCGCAAACTTGGTCAGACGTCGGACAATCCGCTGCTGCTGCCCTCTGGGGGCTTTTCGAAGAACGAGGGACAGAACTTATTGAAGGTTCCCGCCAGAGCCAAAAGAGTACTGAGTAGCGTGCGTGAGCTGCGAAGTGAGGCACGGGTCACGCCGCCTGTACCTGGTCCATCACCAGAGGTCGCCAACGACTCTGATGACAGCACGCGTGAGGCGACAGAGATTACCGAGGCTGATATCTCGGAATACTTTGACGCACGTTCTGAGCCCGAGAACAGCGATGATGACACGCCGAAACTATTTCATTGGGAAGAGCCAGCGTCAACAAGCCGGCGCCCTTCGGCGCGGGGGCAAGAGAGCGTTCCGCAGGCGAAGGCACGATCGAGTACGAGACGCATGCCGGATTTTGATGCCCAAAAACCAAAGGCCTTCAATAGAGGAAACCCTCGAGGGGAAGTCGGGACAAAGAGTGTATCTGCTGAGAGGACACTTGGTCGAAATAACACACGGCCTGGATCGGCAATTATCGATTTGAGGGACGACATGGCAGACGCCTTGCATCGACTCGAGCTGTGAGCATCTGCATACGTCATATTGGATATTGGATGCTGATATTCTTTAGCACCACCGGAGAGCCTGTGAAATCAAAGGAACACAAACAAGACGAGGATTCTCGAGTAACACCACCATCAACACCACCAAAGAATAAGAAGACCTTGGTCTCCCCAACGAAGCTTCCTGGAATTCCGAAAACCCCTCATAGACCTAGCATGGACTTGTTCTGGAGTCAGGAGTTCGTGGACGACTGGAACGAGGAGCACTCCCCTAGGAAGCTGAATCTTCCTCCGGCACAAAGAAGCCCAGCCAAACCCAAGCACACCAAGTCAGAAACAGTCAAGCAGAAGGAAACCAAGAAAGCCTTTGAAAAGAGGAAACACGATCTGGCCCAGTCCTTCCTGCGCGAACTTGATGACACCATAACCCAAGGAAAACTACAACTACTCGCTGAATCCACCGGGGGAATTCAAATCAAATGGTCGGCAAAACTGAACACCACGGCCGGTCGCGCAAACTGGCGCCGCGAAACCGTCCGCAAGTTGTCTACCAGTACCGAAAACTCTGTCACTCACCGCCATCACGCATCTATCGAGCTTGCCGAGAAGGTCATTGATGACGAGGAACGCCTCCTCAACGTCGTCGCTCATGAGTTCTGCCACCTTGCCAACTTCATGATTAACGGCATTACCGGGAACCCGCATGGCAAGGAATTCAAGGTCTGGGCGGCCAAGTGCTCGCGCGCATTTGGGGACAGAGGGATTGAGGTCACAACCAAGCACTCCTATGAAATCGATTTCAAGTACGTCTGGGAATGCACCGACTGCGGGCTGGAGTATAAGCGTCACTCCAAGAGCATCAACCCCGAGCGTCATCGCTGCGGATCATGTAGGGCAATGTTGAGGCAGACGAAGCCTGTGCCGCGGGCGGCGGCGAAGCAATCAGATTATCAGAAATTCGTCAAGGAGCAAATGAAGATCGTCAAGGAGGAATACCCTAAGAGCGCACAGAAGGAGGTTATGCGAATTATTGCGGACAGATGGGCGCAGAGAGGCGGCAGCAACCGGGCGACCCCTCAGAGCGACAGCATACCTGTTCCAGAGCCTGTCGAACAAGTCAGTTCCCGTCTTAACAGCATAACACTATAATCTGAATACGGCCAGTCTGGCGTGGCACTTGTTGTCAGATGATGGATAATGCCTTGTTATATCTTTTGCTCTAGGATAGCTTAGGAATGACGGTGGGGCAGGCTGAGTCCTAACCTAACCATTCTCAACCAACTTGAAAAATCTTCGCAAACATAGTCCCGGCCGGCCGAATAACGCCCGTCGAGAATGACTAAGGAGAGATTCCCCGCCTATTGATTCAGTCAATCAGAGATCACGCGCAGATATGCCCTAGCGTCTGCGGCTGAGCCATTCAAATCCTCGTCAACGTCTGTCATGTTCTACTTCTAGACCTCAACAAACAGAGTCCAGTCCTTGACCTTGAACGTCTCCCAAATGCGCGCGGCATACTCAACGGCATCACCAATCAACTTGCCTTGCTTTCCGAGCTCCAGGTCGACGTCTTCCTCATCGTACTCGCCCTTGATGTGGGGCACGTTGATGGTGATGAGGATATCAGTTGACTCCTTCTCGAGGCGTACCAGGGTGAGGATGATGGCGGTGAAATCAGGCGCCGAGGAGGCGGACTTGGACTGCGAGGCCTGTGTGGCGATGAGAGTGTAGGCTGGGACGTCGGTGCTATAAGAGAAGTCATGTCAACTGGACGTACCTCTCCGATAGGATCCGCTGGCGAAGCCGTCACATAGGACAGACAGCTGCGGTTGGAAAAGAACGGAAAGGAACTGACCTCAAACGTGAAAAGGACGTTTCGGTGGTATTCCACACCTTGACGGTATCAACATCCTCTCCGACCAGCTCCTCGAGGTGCGTCGTCAAGGCTCGACCGTCGATCTCCGGGCTGTTGCCCGCCGGGCCGACGCGCTCGGTGATATCGAAGATGATGCTGGTGAAGCCATCCTGGTCGATCCAGACTTCCTGATTGTCGGGAACCTCGCGCAGCTTGCTACTCGTGATGTCAGCTGAGGATGTCATGCGAGCCGGCAAGGAAGCATAACGAACCTGACGTCGGCGAACTTCTCGGGCAAGTCGCAGACCAACGCGCCGCCATACAGTGGAGTGCTCTTGTATCGAGTCATGGTAGCTTAGTTAAGGCGATCTACCGGTGTCGTGTGAAGCGCAACTGACGGTCTTTGTTGTAGTAAATTCAAGAGCGCAGGCAGCGATCGAAGGGCAAGATTCGAGAGTTGTTCCGGCGGGTAGATTCCGGAAGGCCAATGCGAAGCGATAATCGACCAGGCGCAAGCTGCAAGTAGACACGGTTTGGGTATCACAAAATCAAGTAGGAATCAAGGCGCGAGGAGTAGACGAAGAAAGCGAGCGGCGCTGCTGCATGCTACCGCAGTTGCACTTGGACGGCTGCCTTACGTGGGTTTGCTGGTGCTGAGCGAGCCGGCTAAGTTTAGTTTACCAACTTCCATGGTGGTCATTCGAGGTGGGGTGGCTTAAAAACGGAGGGATCACTGTGAATGGAGGGGTATGACGACAGTGCCTCCAGGGATCACAACGCTAGATCAGACAGCTTACAGGCTGCTTGTGGCTGCGCAGATGCACGCCCAAATCTTCGCATTGCGGATTTCCAACAGCACTATTTGTTCCTAACGAACATTAAATAACATTTTGCCCATTTCATTGGAGTTGAGCCATTCAGGCAAAAAGCCAAAATTCAGACCAAAACAGAAATCGAACCTGGGATGTCCAGATGAGGAGGATCCAAAGATTGGTAGAATGGAGTCTGTTGGGCCATCCAACGGTCACATCTGGTAAAAGGCAAGAGGTGAGTTCGATAGGAGGTCCCACTCCGATTCCTCATGGCAATTTTGTTCCTTAAGTACCTTGACTCTTGTCTGTGTGGGACCCGCAATTGCTTCCTGAACTCCCGCGTCCCCGCTTACTGCGTACGCCCTCCGCATCTGCCTCGATACCTACTCCTACGTAAACCACACTCTCAACTTCATCCTTCTTTTCACACAATACAAGGAATTCTCCGTCTCCCTCTTTTCCCATAAATCTCGTCATATCTGAATCTGAACGCCTATGATGACCTCTGGCCTAGCCTCGTGCATCTTTTGCAAGATTATCAAGGGTAAGCTGTTCCGTCGCCAAACCCCCAAAAATCTCCGAAACCCCGCAGTTTCAACATGATCAAGAAGTTAACCTCGTTTGTAGGCGAGATCCCATGCTTCAAGCTCTTCGAAAGCGACAAAACACTGGCCTTCCTCGACATTAACCCCTTGAGCAGCGGCCACGCTGTGAGTAAACCCCGTCGACCTTTGACGGCCTTTCCAACCCCAGTATCGACTTACATCACCACCACAGCTTGTCATTCCAAAGTACCACGGCGCCAAGCTGGCCAACATCCCTGACGAGCACTTGTCGGAGATTCTGGTACGTTTGGTCATCGTCTTTCCACTATTGCAGCACTTGCTGACAATTATTTGTGTAAGCCCGTGGTCAAGAAGCTCGTCGCCGCAAGCGGAGCCGAGGATTACAACGTTCTTCAGAACAATGGTCGCATTGCGCATCAGATGGTCGACCACGTAAGAATCTCATGTCGCTTTTGTCTTGCTTGACTTGATTGCTGACCTTAAGCAGGTTCACTTCCACATGGTAATCCACCTTTCTAAAATATCTGAAAGCTTGAGATATGTTACTGACCCCGTCTACCCTAGATCCCGAAGCCGAACGAGGCCGAGGGTCTCGGTGTTGGCTGGCCTCAGCAGGCTACCGACATGGACAAGCTCAAGGCTCTCTTCGAGGACCTCAAATCCAAGATGTGAATAGAGCCATCGGTGGTGTATTCGAGCACTCCCTGCCACTGTAGCAACAAGAACGTCTAGGCCCAATAACCCAACGTCTCATATGCTTCATTCCATACAGCGTGTGCACACTTCATATCTCGTTCCCAGTGCGCGAATTCTAGTCTAGGTCGTCGGCCGAGGTCTCGACCTCGGGTGCGCCGTTCGTTGGCTGGGCCGCTGCTTTGGGGTAAAAGTCGACCTTACCACCCTGTTTGATGACTCCAGTGCGGTCGAGAACGCATCTGGCGCGAATGTAAGGATCCACTTTCCAGTAGTCATCTCTCAGCTTGTGAGCAATTTCGTCCCTTTGCGCCTTGATTGCCGGTTCCTTATTCGTACCCGCAACCCTGATCCAGTGGAGGGTGGCGTCCTCATATTGCGCAATGAGTTCCTCTCTGCTGCTGAGCAGAGCATCTCTTGTGGCGGTGTCCTTCATTTTGTCGTTCTCGCCAGCCACCGGCTCCACGTACTTGTAGTTCCAGTCCTCTGAGCCGTCGAGTTCCTTAAGAATGTTGCTCGTAGGAATGAATTCTCCCATTTCCTTGGCGTTATTGGTGAAGTGAACCTTGCTTGCCACTACAGGATCGAGCCAGCCTTTGATGATCTTCCAGATGCCTACAAACTGTCAGCAGCCGTTGACGTCGGTTGGGGGTAGCGTTGCGCCAACCTTGGAAGACCCATGGAGCACGGTGTACCAAAACAGCGCCGAGAGACTCTGGATAGTTGGCCTCGAAACACTTGATCATGAACTTCACTGGTGTATAATCCTGTAGCAACGATCAGAGCGAAGTTCCTCTACGGCATAAGGCGAACGTTTCTTACCATATTGGCCATTGAGAAGCCGGTCATGTCAAAGACGATGGTCTGAAATTGTCAGCACTTTGGACTCAGTTTCTGTGATGGGAGATTGAGCTTACCGCAGTATCGACGGGAGGAGCCAGAACCATTCGGCATGTCTCGATCAAGAAAACCGTGTACTTCTCGAGACTCTCCTCGCACTGTTCGCCTTGTCGGTGCATGCGAACTCTTACCATGCAAATCGGCCGTCCTGCTTTGTCAATGCCGTGGATGAACGTCTTTCCCGAGCGGGCCTGAGCTATGAAGTCTTCTCCCAGCTTCTTTGTGTTCACATCGGCGCTCTTCGACGCCTCCAGCGCGCCCTCTTCGCCAGACTTCATGATCTCGTCATCAACCTTCATCTCGGCCAGCCTCCAGTTCATCGTCGAAATCATCATAACAAAGGCCTTGTCGACATCCCATTTTCGTGCTCTCAGGAATCGGAGAGCAAGGGCATCAGGGTGGTCGTGCTTGACCATGGCCCATATTGTAGCCCGCAGAGCCTCAGGACTCTGGCTAGCCAATGCTTCGAGGAATTGCTTGTTCTGACCGTACTTGTCTTCTCCGTCCACTTTGACGTTGACGTTGGCCGAGGAGCCGCCCGACGCCTCCTCTTTCTTCTCTTTGCGGTTGAAGAGTGACACACGCTTTTTCTTGGGCTTCTCCCCCTTGTTAGGAGAGGTCTCACTCGGAGCTGTGCTTGCAGTCGCGCTGTCGGCCGTTGAGTTGTCTTCGCCCAGTGACAAGATCATGTCCCACAGCTTGCGCAGTTTCTCTTCCTGCTCCAAGGTAAGGTTTCCCGGTCTTCCGGGGGGCAGATCTGATGCCATGACGGACTCGACTCCGGGATTCAGAGGTTCGATCACGCTGCTGAAACCAGCTCCAGAATGCAGGTACTGGAGGCTGAATCCAAAACAAATGAAGAAGGCGGCAATAGTAAGTGCAGCGAGATCGACGCTAGATTGAAGCAGCACGCGTGGAGGCTTGGGGTTAGAGGGCTCTAATGACTGTGCAAGCCTGCGTATGTGAAGTCGTCTGTGGCTGGGATATATGGAAGGGCAATGTGATGGCCTGTCACTGGGTTTGACCCGGTTCTGCCGTCCAAGGTGTGTATTCAAGGGTTCAGTAAGGTTCCTTGAAGTTGTTGAAAAGACCCTTTGTGGGAATATGAAAATGCGAGGCAAAGCCGAGGTCTGTGGTTTCAAGCTGACCAGCATCAGTCAACGAGTTCAATCAATGCCCACCTATTTAGGCGCAGCGGAGATAGGGTCTTCTTTGGTCAGCAGGGTAATCCCATACGGTGCAGCGCCTGGTACAGGCGACTTGAACGTGAGATGATAATGAAAGGTGGGTTGTGACGTAAGAAAGTAGCTGGGGACAAGCTAGGTAGACGAAGCGCAGGAATGGCTTGCTCTGGCTGTTAGGTAATGGAAGGGGAATGCTAGTAGCGACAGACTTAGTACAGCCGACAGGAAGAGGGACTTACGCGGACTTGAGGAAGAATCCGAAGACTGAGGGCTGGAGTCCGTGAGACGGCTAGCGCTGGGCAATGAATGCCACCTCAGCAAGAACAGCAATATTGAACTTGAAGTGGTTTCGAGCAAGCTGTTGAGCAAGCAATGCAAAAGGTGTGAGAGGCAGGAACACGGCTGCAGTAGGTATTTCTACCGTACCGTAATCTGGAGGATGCGCGGACGGAGTGACGGCACCGGTCAGAGATGTGGGCAATGGAGATCAAGCGGGCGAGCGCCGGAGCTGAAGCAGCTTTGAGATTCGGATTGTCGGGGTACAGCTACCAACGGATCTGGGGCAGCGCACTGCTCAAGGGGAGACGGACGAGGACAACGATGCCGTCACGTGCTTTGGAGAGGTGGTGACGGAGAAGCTGTGGCTGATATTCAATTTCCGAGCGCTCCGGATATTAGCATTCTCCACGCCAGTATAGCATCCGCATCCGCTCTCGTTTTCGTTGGGCGACAGCTGGGGAATGATATAGGTATTCTGAAGACGCAGGTATGGCGATGAGGACGAAGATGTGTTAAAGATTGCTTGCTGGTGGTGTGCGGATGCCGGGTGGCTACTGCTACTGGAGGGAGGAAAGAGGAGGGGTACTTTAGTGAGGTAAGGTGAAATGGACGACAAGACACCTTGCGCTGTAGGCATGTGAGCATACTAGCAGAAGAGAAGTATTCTTTTTCTCATTGAGGGGGAGAGGAAAAAACGGGAGCGGGGAGCAAATACGAGCATACACGTATTCGAATTGGACGCGAAAACCCAGCAACGAAGCGGCTAATACTTTCCAAATCTGGTTGCTTACATTTGCCTACCTTTTTGGAACGGATCTGAACTTCACGGTGTTCGCAACAAGTGCGGTACGTACGTATCGCATCGACCAGGCTGCTGCCCACGCGACCTCATTGAGCGAACCAAGCACTGGATTTTTGAAGGCTCTGAGCGCGCGAATCATAACCTGCCGAACATCTCACCCAAGCCTGGCACTTTAAGTTGCGTCATCCCGCCTGATGACCAGGTTGCCGTCAACCAGCTAGCCTTTGGTGACAAAGCCCAATTTTCATAGCGATCGACCCCTGATAACACGTGCTGAACTGGAGTTTCGGGGCTCGGCTGGGGTGGGCTACAGGGCACCCAGGATACCTTACCTTAAGGTACTGGCACAGCGTCTCAGGGATCCTGGATAATTCAAGAGAGCTCCGGTACGTGCCTTTGCTTTTTGAGTGCCTTCACCTGGCACTTCCTGCGACGATAGGATCCCTGCCAAACAGGAGCGACAGCCGTGCGCAATCGCGTCCGTGACCACTAACGTACATCATTTGTTGATGTTGATTTGACCGCCATTGGACACGTCCCACAACTGAGGTATTCCGAAACCGAATCGACTCTGCGCCAATTCATGTTCCGAAGCCCTCAAGAAGCTCCTCGAATTCTGCTCCAGCTCCATTAATTCTCTTTGCTCACCAAGATCATCCTGCTCGTGCAGTCACTATGGCCGACCAGCCAGAGCCCAGCAGACAACGGTCGACATCCCGCACGCGCATGTCGCGCCCGACAACCCCGCTGCGGCCCTCGTCGCGATCGTCTTTCAGGGAAACTGCCAGAGAAAGTGTTCATGGCGGCGAACCATTTCCCCTCAACGCCTTCGAGCCCCACTTTGCAGAGCTATCCGACGCCATGGCCGACCTCGAGGCCAACATGATGCACTTCCAGCTCATGCACGAAAGCCTGGCCCGTTTCAGCGAGTCCTTTGCCAGCTTCCTATACGGTCTCAACATGAACGCGTTTTGCGTCGATTACCCCGAAGTATGTTGAACAGCGCCCTGTCTAAAGAACAGTGTTGATGTCGAGCTTAGGGTCCAATTGCGGAATCTTTTCGACGCGTGAAAGAGCCAGAAGAATCGGGCGGTAATACAAGTATGACACGACATGCAATCGTGGACGAACATAACTGATGTGTCGCCTTTTTAGCACCCGCTCGCGTAGCACATACTGGACCAGATACTGACGGCGAAATGACTTTCATGTATTTCTCCCTGAATGCCCCTTGCTCGAGTATTCTGTGGGGAGCGTCTCTCACAACTACAGGACTACCGATGTTTCCTTCGTCGAAAATCCCCCCGCGTCCGCCAAGCCGACCCCGAGATTGAAGACCCCCGAACCGAGAGGATCACGAGTTCCGGCTCCCAGTCGCGGGACTTCAACGCGGGGTACAAGGGGAGCGCGTCGTGGAGTGGCTGAGTCACAGAGAGGCCGGCCTACTGGCCTAGCTCGGGCTCGGGGCCGTGGTGTCAGGTGAACGGCGACTAAGCAGATTCTGTCGTATCGTATAGGGAAGGCATCGTCTTTCACTCCGGGTTCCAGCGCCGCGCCAAAGAGGGCCTCATAACGCCAAATGAGAGAATGGGATGATTCAAATGCCAGTTCATTACGTCGTAGTGAAAGGGTATCATCAAGTATCTGCTCTCGATCCACATGTCGAATTGAGTGTGGATCCGGATCAAGCCTCCATCTCGATCTCCTGATCGAACGCCTTCTCGGGGCTGCTCTTATTGGAGCCCTTGTTGTCAGTCCGGAGACCGACGATGGCCTCGGCCTCCTTCTGAGTGTAAGGTTCCTCCTTCAGCTGCTTGGTTCTGTGGAACGTTTAGTAAGCAACAGCCAATAGACCAATACCATGAGCAGCAGCTCATGGCTAGAGCAAGCACTGTACAAACCTGCGCTTATGAGGCTTTCCCTTCTGGTGACCAACGAGGCTGGTTTCCGTCTCGAACCACCTGGCGCATTCGACGCAGTAGTGCTGACCCATGCCAGGAAGGTCCTCGGACGCCTTGGTATCCTTCCACTGTCGCAGATGTCGAGGAGAGAGCATGTCCGCCTTGATCTGGTCTACGTCCCTTTGTAATTTGTTAGACCGGCCTCGCATCGAGTTACCGCAAAATTTCAGCATACCTCGTCTTCCTCCGCGTCTTTGTCAACGTGCGCTTGTTGCCGACACCCATCTTTTGAGCTGATTGGGGATCCTTGGGTGGATTAAAGTAGGGCGGCGTTGGTCCCTTCGGGGTTGTTTAACGGCAGAATCTCACAGAGTGACCCTTGAGATCGCGATGGCGATGGCGGGCAGAATCGTGGCACTGACTGCAAAAATTCCTTCACCGCTTAAGCTAAGGCAGCTTTACGAGTACATCCAATACCTTAGCGCTTCTGGAAGTCGGGATTACTGTCTCTTCCGCTACGGACCCACTAAGCCCGACGAGGGCCCGGGGCGGACTTGGGCAGGTCTGGATAAGCTGGATCAGGACAGCCTTACCTAAGGCACCTTCAAAGCATTGCAGCGTGAGAAGCAGATGATACGGTGTGACAATAAAAGAGCATTCAGAATCCTAGGGAATTGCGAGGCTACTGTAATTGGACAGAGCCGCTGACCTGGCTAAGCACTTGTTGGTCAGTATTCGTTGAGAAATCCAAGGTAGCAGCCTGAGCGCGCTCTTCAGAATGATATACTCACGGCGCGGCGGCTGAGGTCGTGTACCGAGTGGCTCCACGCATGGCCGAGGCGATGAGGAAGCCGCACCGACGTGCCGGAAGATGCCCGTGGAAGGAAGAAGCGATCGGCCGAGTTTGTATCAGCCGAGGTCCTTTATGAGACCTGAGCAATCAGTATCGTGACTCATCGTGAAGATAGGTAGTACTGTAAGCGGCGTGCTCGGATGCGGCCTCGGGCGAAGCGAGGTAACTCCTATCATAACTCCATCCTGCGTCCGAGGGAGAATCCGGAACTACGAGTCTGCGAGCTTGCGACCGAAGGCTTGCCGAGGTAGCTTAGGCTCTACTGCCATGGTGCGGAAGCACCATCACAGGGGTCCAAGGCTCCGCAGCGGAGGCTACAGGAACCGAGCCGGCTGACCGGGAGCTTAATTGGGTATTCATCAAACTTCTGGCATGCCTTACCACGGCTACAGCTTCAGGTACATGACTCTGGCGTTCGCGACAAGCAATGCGTTCCTAAGGGCGTGATAGTTTGCCAAAAATAATTGGGATTTAGACTAAGTTATAGAGCCACTAGTTAGCCAAAAAAAAAACAAATATTCAAATTCTTTCAAGAGACTATACCTTATTAAGCCTAAATTTTAGCTTATATAAGAGGTACCTATTCTAGCTAGATTTATATATTCCCCCCCCCCCCCCCCCCCC
>JAVHLU010002851.1:0-15131 GCA_036785755.1 Colletotrichum ledebouriae
TTTAGCTTTAACTTAATATCCCTAGTAATAAATACTTAGAGGTAGCCTTTATACTATAGATATTCTCTAATAAGACCGCTAAGGTAATAAGGCTAGCTTTCTAGAAGGCTTATCTTAGTAAATAGGATTTTAAATAAATATTTAGGGTAACTAAGGGGTCTAGAGAATTCTACTATTAAGTCTTTATCTATACCTCTATTACTTTCCTCGCTAGCTTATAGGAGATAAAGGTCTTTTAGCGCGTATTAGCTATATATAGCTTATTTATTTAATCCTAAGGTAGTTATAATATAATACCCTATATTTATTATAAAGAGCGGGCCTATGCTATTAAGAACCCTATATTAAGTATTTATATCTATAAACTATACTTCGAGTACGTCTTAATACTAAGTACTCCTTATACTAACTACTTCTTCTACGAAACTTAAGAGAGTTATTTATATAATAATCTAAGTATCTATAAGCGCTATAGGTATAGAATTAAGCGTAATAATAAGGTAAGGAGGAGTAGAGAATTCAATAGTATTAAGGAGATCCTATAGTCCTGAATTCTAGTAGATATTATAGTTATAGCTATAGCTAAGTTTAAATTCTCGCTCCTTTATAATAAATACTATTAATAGGCCTAGGAATATTATCTTAAAGCTAGGTTTATATACTCTTATTACCCTTTTATAATAGAGCTACCTCTAGAGTTTAACCTTATAGAAATTATAAACTACTTAGGGCTTCGCCTTTTAAGTTAGGGTAGGAAAATAGGGTTTCTAGATATATTTATATAATATATAAAAAGGGGGGGTAAAAAGGAAAAGAGAATAAGAAGCTAGTTAGGTTTTAATAAGAAATTAAGGTAAATATTATATAAATAGGTCTATAAAGTTAAAGTCGAAGTATATCTAGGTATAAAAATCAATATAATCCTTTTTATAAATATCCTTCTCTTTCTCTTTAGTAGAAGGTAATATAATATTAGTAATAATCTTTTCTAGGGAAAAAGAGGGGGGGTAAGAAAAGTCTACTAATATCTTTACTAGGGGCTAGTAACTACGATTTAAGACCCTCTCTCCCTTTCTCTTCTTCCTTCTTATCTTTAGGTTATTAATCTTATATTTATTTAGCGAGGAAGGGTAGCTTTAGTATTATTACTAGGAGGTTAAGGATCTTATACTTTCTTAGGCTTAATTACCCTACTATAACTACTAATAGATATTAAAGTTATTTAAGCTATTATTATATTAAATAGTAGCGAGGGGCGTGCTTTAAATAGGTAGGGAGTTACTAATACTATCTCTTACTCTTATCCCTAAAGTTTAGGAATATTATCCCTAGAATCTTAAACTTTTAAACTAAGAGATAAAAGGAAGGGAAAATTAGAATAGGTCTATAAATTATTAATTAAAATAAGTTATAATAAAAAACCCCTTATGTATCCCCTAGATCCTCTATCTTAATATACTCCTTTTCTTTCTCTTTTAGTATTTTAGGAATCTTAATAACTAGTTATTATTTAGCTTTTAAAGCCTTAATTATCTTCTCTAAATCCTTTAAATACTATTTTAATTATATTATTAAATATAATAAATCCTCTTTTTTATCTTAATTACTTTCCCTAGGTATTATAGGTTCTTCCCCCTCTTCCTTAGGTATATAATTATTATACTTTCTATTCCCTAGCGCTAGGAAGACTTTCGCTAGGTTCCCTTTTAAATTAGATCTATAAATTTCTAAATTACTTAGTTCCTAATACCCTTTAGGAGCTTAAATAAATTTATAAAGTTAATTTCTACTAAACCTCTTTCTAATAACCTTATTACCTACTAATATTACTAATTAATATAATAGAGCTTTTAAAGCTTATAAAAGGATATAGAAGGGGCCTTGCTATTAGTATTTAAGCTTTTTAATAGATAACTTATTAATAGAGCCCTTAGTATTAAATACTAGTACTAAATTACCTACCTCTAGCCTCTAATTCCTTATAGTCCTCTTATATTAATTATTATAATATTCTATAGTCTTCTTATATTAAGTATTAATTATCTTTCTAGCTTATTTCCTATCTTTATTAAGTTATAGGAAGGCTTATAGATATATTTAAACCTCTTCTTCTTTTATTATTACTAAACCCTAATTAAGAACCCTCTAGGTCGGCGTTAGGGTCTTAATAGGAGTAATAAGCTTAAACCTATATAGTAGGTAGAAAGGGCTAAAGCTAGTTAAAATATAAATACTTAATTAGTTTATAAATAGGGTAGTAAGAAGGTATAGCTAAGGGTTAATATCTCTCTATCCTCTAGTCTAAATTTATAATATATAAGTAATTAGCTAATAACTAGTCTTAATTATACTATTAGCCCTCGGGTTATAAGTAGACGTTACTTTCCTCCTTATATTATATTTCTTATTAAATTTAATAATAATATCCTTATTTTCTAGTCCTCTATTAATAACGAGCTTGCTATATAGTCCGTAGTAATAGATAATCTCTTCCTAGATAAACTTAGTAACCTTAGCTAAAGTCGCTCTCTTAAGCTAGTAAGCTTTAGGCTATCTTATTAGTAGATCCCTTACTTTAATAAGGTATTACTTACCTACTTTTTATATATCTAATAATATCCTAGTAAAAAGTAGCCCCTTTAGAGAGCTATAGATCCTTATATTATCTATATATTAAGCTCTCCTCTTTTAGTAATTAGGGTAACTTTTTAAGGATTTACTAATCTCTATATATATACTAGCCTAGATATAGCGATTAGATAGTCTTCTAGCTATAGCTTACTTACCTTAATAACTACTCTTTTTATAGGCTTTTATAATTAGTTTCTTCTACTACTTAAGATTATTAATAACTTATTATAGTATTAGCTTTTAATTTATTCGTCTAGTGAAAAGTAAGTAGTTATAAATATAGAAATTTAATACTCTAGTCTTAAAGTTATAATACCTTATTAGTTAAATTCCTAGAGGGTATCTCTATATTATTAAATAGTAAGCGATTTATTAAGAGCGTACTAAATAGGTCTATAAATTATTAAAAAGTACGTCTAGGATATTTATTATATTACTAATAACCTCTATATTTCCTATTAGGACCTCCTCTATATATTACTTATTACTATAGTATTAAGCTTAATTAAAGAAGGAACTAGCTTCTATATCTATAAAGAAGATCTATAAATTAATCTAAGAGTTAATCTCCCCCTTAGCTTCTTTATTAATAATATTAAAAGGTCCCCGGGGTTTTTATAATAAGCTATTTATTGTTATATTCTAAGTACTATAGATATATTATACTTTAAATTTAAATATTTAAATCTATATAATCTAGTAAATAATAAGGGCTCTTAAGAGGTCTATAGCTACTCTATTAAGCTTTATAACTAATATCTAAGTATTTATCTCTAAGATAAAGTATTATCTATATAAATAGTTATATACCCTCTTTAAAGCCTTTAGAATACTATATAATTCCTTCTTCTTAATATTATATAATAGCTCTAGTTCTAACTAAGTATTACTCTTAAAGCGAGAGACTATATACTAGTTATTAATAAATTATCCTAGGACTCTACCCTATCCTATATTACTAGCGTTAACTATAAGGTAAATATCTCCTCTTTTAGAGCTATAGTTTATAATAATAAGGATTAGGGCCCTTATAAGTATTATCTTTAAGATATCTATAGCTATCTATTACTTCTCCTCCTAGTTAAATAAGGTATCCTTCTTAAGTAAGTTAGTAAGTAGCTTTATAATAATAGAGTAGTCCTTTACCTAGGATCTATAGAACGTTATAATCCTAAGGAAAGCCCTTAACTCTATTAAATTAATATAAGTAGCTTATTTATAGATCTTAACTATCTTTGCTTCCTCTAGATAATACCTATTAGTACTATAAAAATAGCTAATAATTATTCCTACTTCCTAGGCTTATTATAACTTAATTACTATTACTATATACTCTACTAGCTCTAAATTAATTAGGATCTTATTAATATTCTATAAGTATTCTAAAATAAATCTATAAATCCCTAGATAAGACTTAATCTCTTTTTTATTATATCGTAAAGTTAGTCCTTTAATAGTAATATTATTAAGGAAGGCTTTATAGTAGCTAGGGATAAGGTTATATAGGATTCTAATTATAACTTATATAAACTAAGTAGCTAGTTTATTACTCCTTAAGGTAATATATATATCTATAGTAGTCTAATAGGTAATATAAATATTATTAAGTCTCTACTTATAGGGTCTAAGGGGACTTAGTTATATCCTAAGAAGAAGTCTAGTAGTAATTATAGTTAATATATAGCGAAGTCTTTTAAAAACTCGTCCGCTAAAGGGGGTAGTACTACGTCTTATATTATAACTATATTTATCTTAGTTATTAAGTTAATAAGCCCTATCTTATTATCTTTCTTTTATATAAGAAAAAATAGATTATAATAAGCTATATAACTTTACTTAAGGATTCCCTTCTTTAGTCTATCCTTTAGAATTATAATAATATCCTACTCTAGTCCTCTTAATATTAGGATTCCTTTTGCTTACTACGCTTTATATAGTACTATTTAAATTATCTATAGAGGTATAATAGAAGGGTATATAGAGCTTTAATACTTAAATTCCTAGGCTAAAGCCTTCTCTCTTATAGTAAGAATAGCTAAAAAGAGCTTCTTTTCTTTAGGCTATAGGTAATTAATAATCTTTAGGATAGCTTCTTATTAAGCTCGTATAAGCCTTATTCCTTACCTAATAATTAAAAGCTTTAGTATAACTAAGCTTATAAATAGGGTATTAGGATCTAGTATTATATTTTTCTTAGCCTTTACTTATACCTTTAACTTCTACTCTAGGTCTCTATCTAGGCTTAAACTATCTAATATAACGTTATTAATAGGTTAAATCTTCTTATCTTTCGTTTTATATATTATATTAATATCTTCTATTAGTAATATAGGCGTTATTAGTATAAGTTTATAATTATTATAAGAAGAAGTAGTATCTATAGCTATAATAACTTTAATACCTTTCTAATATACTAACTTATACTTCCTTTTAAGTACTTTCCTCTTCGATATTCTTTTCTTAGGTTTATAAATATAGTATTAATACTTAATATCATAGCTATTATATTCTATTATATACCCTATACTTATAATCGCTTTATAGATCTTATTAAGTTTAAGGGTAACTTTATTATACATTATAATCTCTAGGATTTCGTTAAAAATTAATCTAAACTCTTTAAAAATAGTAATAACGTCCTTATTTAGGTCTAATTATTACTTAACTTTATCTAGTAGGTTATAAGAGCCTTTATAAGCTTATTAAATCGCTTTGATATCCTAGTATATCCTTATACTCCTTAGTATTATATCTAGCTCTTCCTTATTCTTAGTATTATTAACTCACTAGTTATCTCCTATAAAGTCTAAGCTTATTATTATATTAGGTCTATTAATAGTAGCCTCTATTTCCCCTCCTCTATAGGAGATAAGAGGGTATATTAATATTAAGAAGAAATAAAATAGTCTATCTTAGTAATAATTTCTAGGAAGTAAGTAGTTAAGTCTCCTATATAGAATAATAATAAGATATTAATCTTAATATTCCTAGATTAAAGGACTCTAATAATCTAGTTCTATATATAATCTAGCGTTATTTAAGTCTTTAAGATAAAAGGAGCTCCTAGTATTAGGTCCTTATTATAAGCATTTTTAGGGAAAATAAAAAAGCTAATATCCTAAATCTAATTATTACTAATATAAATATTATCTATAATTATACTTATAAAATTAGGTCCTCTACTCTCTATTAGTAATCCCGCGGATCCCTATACTTATTTTAACTATATCGCTCTATAAGCCTAGGCGCTTAATATAACTTTTACTAATAAGGTTAATAGTAGAGCTACTATTCATATTCCCCCTAATTAATATATTTATAGGGCTATAAAGAGTAATAGTAATCTATTAATAGGTTATAATAAGGTATAGGATAGTAATACGTCTTAGTAGTAGAAGTAATATAGAATCCTAATCTTCTATTATAATACCTATTTTAAAAATAGGATTAATTATATAGTAGTTAAATTAAATCACCTTAGTCTATAAATACTTAGGTAAGTCTATAGAGATAGCTACTAAAGTTACTTAGCCTTTAGAATAATTTATATTATTATTCTACTAATCTATTTATTCTTATAGTTCCCTATTATTAACTCCTATCTTATTAAATTAATTTAGAAGTATAATATTAATAGGAATAAAGACCTCTTATACCTTTAAGTTATATCTATCCTTATACTTATTAATTATAGCTTTAGGAGTATTATAAACTATTCTATTCTAATTAAGCTAGTTCTAATAAAAGAAAGCTTTAGGGATAGCTACCTTCTTATTTACTCTCTTATTATATAGCTTAAGGGTAAGAGTATAGCTAGTTTATAAATTATTATATTAAATCTAAGGCTTATCTTATTTATCTTACTTCTACTACTTAACTTATTCCTTAAGGGTATCTAGTAGTATAATATCTTTAGTATCTTCCTTATTATCTAGGAGCTTTATAACTCTCTAAGTAATTTAAATAGGAGGGTCTTAAATTATAGGTAGGTCTACTATCTAAGGAGTCTAGTAATAATAAGTATTATAAAGTTCTATATAATAACCTCTAGCTTTCCCTCTTTTTATAGTAGCGATATCTTCTACTTAGTTAATATACTAGTTCTTTAACTTAAAGCTAAAAAAAACGTTATATTTATAAAGTTATATAATTATATAGTATCTTTTAATAAATTTATAAAGCTAATAAATAGTTTAGGGCGTATCTTATTATAACTAATAACTCTCGTAACCTCCTCTAGAAGCTTTAGCTACTACCTTTCTACTAACTTACTCGTAGTAACTATATAGTATATAAAGGTATCCTTATTAATTAGGATAAACTTTAGAATTATCTAGCTATTAGTTAATTTATAATTATAGCCTTTATTAATAATACCCGTCTTAACCTTAGTACTTATATCTAGGGTGCTAATAAAGTAATAGGGCGATATATAGTAATAGACCTTATTCTAGCTAGCCTTAAGATACTTAATATAGCTAATAATAATATAATTAATAGCGCTATAAAACTAGTAAGCCCCTATAGCCTAGAAAGGTATATACTATAGTAGTCTATCTTATTAGAAGCCTTTAAAGCCTCCTCTTACTCTACTTCTTCTAAATCCCTAGTATTACTAATATCCTCCTTAGTAGTCTCTATATCTAGCTTATAAGTAAAAGTATTATTATTATTAATATTAAGTCTATAAATAGTCTTAAGATTATTATTTATAAGGTTTAGTAGCTTCTATAGCGTTTAGATTAAAAATATTATCTCCTTAGCTAATAACTCTCTTAATAAGAGTTAAGATATCTATTTAATAATTAGCCCTATTAATATTTAGAGTCTTAAAGCTCTCTATAAGAGAGTTAATAATTAAGCTAGTAGTCTAAGCTATAGAGGGTTCCTTAGCTTTAGCTCTCTACTTTATTAGAATCGTCTTTATAAGGACTTAAAGTATTATTATTAGTTTAAGCTTAATAAGGCTAGATAGCTACTAAAGTTCCTAGTAAGTAGTAAACTATTTAATTAAAACGTCTTCTACTATAACTTATTACTTTAAAATAACCTTAGTAAGCTAGTAGCTAAGACTTTTAGCTATAGCTCTTATAGCTCTCTCTAAAAAATAGTAATAAGTAATATAAATAAGCTTAGTATTAGTAAGTTCTAGGTCTCTATATTAGATATCTCTCTATTAAAGCTATTAAATAGTAATAATTAATATTATAACCTAGGAAGGGTTATTATCCTTAGTATAAGATCTTATAACTAGGTTCTAAAGGTCCTTATTAGGGTCCTAATAAGACTTTAGGTCTATAAATCCGAACTAATATAGAAGTTTCTCCTTAGCTTCCTTCTAGGTCTTAGCTTTACTAATATAAGATTTTACTATATCTTAATAGTCGCTACTGCTATATATATAGACCTTATTCTTTATATCGTTATTAGTCTTATAGTAAAGCTTTAAAAGGCTCTTATAATTAGTAATAAAGTTAGGGATATTAGTACTAATAAACTTAGGCGCTCTAGTTAAATAGGGAGTTATTACTATAATAATAGGGTATCTTATAAGAAGATTAATAAGGGCTATAATATCCTTATTAGTATAACTTCCTTTAGGGGAACGTAGAGTACTTAAGGGTATTACTCTTATCCTAGAGATAGGATTTATAAACTTATTTATATTATTATTAGAAGCTAGATATCTTATAGCATGAGGTTATATCTTACTAAACGAAGCTCTTCTAAATCTCTCTTTAGGCTATTTCCCCTTATTAGAAGAGGATCTAGTATCTAAGTTAGCTAAGAAAGAGGAAGATATAATACTTATAGGTTTATAAATATTAAAGTTAATATTATATAGTTAAAGTAATAGAGTCTTCTAGTTAATAAAGTAAAGTTATTATTATAATATCTTCTAAATAGAAAGATAAAGTAGGTAGTTATAACTTTCTTTAAATAAAATGAAAAAGGAAATAATATAAACTAAATAAGTAAATAAATATTAAAAAGATCTAGCGACTTCGATCTTATTACTCTAGGCTCTTATAGATCTACTTTAAGTTTTATTACTTAATATAGAAGGGTCTTCCTAATAACGCTCTTATCTTAGAAGAATTCGTAGCTTTATTATATTAGTATCTTTTAAACGTTAGTACGTCGCTCTTAATACTTAGGGCTATAATAATAAGGGGTTTATTAGTCTCTAGTTACTAATCTAGTTAATCTCGCTATACTTATTAGCTTAGTAAGACTACTAATCTCTATATTAATATTTTATATAGCTATCTTAGATACCTTAGCTATACCTCGCTAGTTAAAAAATAGTAGTTATAATAATATATAAGGGGTAAGGAAAGGAATACGCTTACTAGAACCTACTAATAGTATAAAAAAGAGAGAAAGAGAGGATTTTAGGGTCTATATTATTCCTACTTTAATTCTATAAGAAAGCATAGCTATTACTATTCCCTTAGAACTAAGGTAGGTCTATAAATATCTTCCTCTCTTTAAACTACGCTTTTATTATTATTTATATTATTATTATTCGTTATTTATATTATTATTATTCGTTATTTATAAATTTCTTAAGTTATTATCGCATTCGAAGTAGATTGATTATATATATATATATTAATAGCAGGAACGTATGGATATAGTAAAGGTACTTAACTCTCTAAGAAGCTTATTAAAGCTATTAAAAAGAGTAAAAGAATCCGCCTCTAGGTATTATTAAAAAGGGCTAGAACTAATAGGAACTAGAAAGATAATAAATAATATAGCTCTACTTATAAATAGGTAAGAATATTAAGAGTAAGCTTAAAAGATATATAGAATAATTCGTAGATCTAATTAAAAGAGATAATTTAAATTAGGTGCTAATTCGCTAAGAAAATACTAAAAAAACGAGGTATAGGATTATTAAGGTATTAATTATAGTAATATATATATAATACTAAAGTCTGCTATGCTCCTCTCCTCCACGCTCTACTCTATAGTCTTCCTATAATAGGTCCGTGCGCTAAGGGAGTTTTCTAAAAGCTGCGCAGCTAAGTCTATCTTATCCCATTCTAATAGTAGCTACCCTCCTAGTAATAAGATTATAAGAGGTAGTAGACTTTGTTTAAGTAAGTATATAGCTACCTAATAATATAATAAGGAGAATATAAATTAGTATAAGACGCTTATAGAGAAGTACTAGGTAGGTAATAAGGTTGAGCTTTTAATAGCTAATTATAAAAGCCCTAGGCCTAGTAAGAAGCTATTATAGTTATATTATAAATATATTATAATAAGAGTCCTAAGCCTATTTATCGTTAAGTTAGATATACCTAGTAATATCTACCCGAGGTTCTATATAAACCTCCTCTAGAGGGTACTAGAGGACCCCTTACTTATATAAATAAGGATAGACCCCTAGCTACTACTAATTATAGCTAATAATAGCGAATTTAAGTAGTATATAGAGCAGATATATATAGCGTAATAGAAGGTTATTAGCTAAGGGTAGAGGCTTAAGGTCCTAGTTAAATAGGAGGGGTATATAGAGCCTACCTAGGAGCCTATAGAAGCTATTATAAGGACTACTATAGTAGATAGGTATAAAACCTTATATAAGCTAGTTATAAATAATAATAATAACCTAGCTTATGCTTAGGGGGGGATTAGCTAGGAGGGGGAATAGTACTATAAGCTATACTTAGATTAAGCCTACCTAAGCTTCTACCTAGGTTTCTTATCTTAGGGAGCTACTTAGGGCTTACCTAGGGCTTACCTAGTTATTCCCTATAGACTAGTAAAATCTCTAATAGAGAAGAAAACTTCCCCTTTTCCTCTTTATCTTAAATAAATAGTATTATAGCAATCTCTTATTAAATAAACTTAGGTCTAACCCCTTATAGCTAGTTAACTTAACTAAGTTACTAACGCTATTAAATATACTAAACTTTAATTATTAATTCATCTTAATATAATTAGTACTAGATTAACTCCTACTATTTAAAATAAGACTAATAAGATAGTAACTCCTAAGAAGTAAGCTATTAATATTAGTACTCCTAATATAATAAACACTATTAAGACTATTAAGGGAATATAAGCTCATCGTAATTATATTAGCTATATCTCTATCCTACTTAATAGCTATAAAGATACTTAGATCGCTCTAACTATAGCGCTCTCTAAGGGTTATATTACTAACGCTAGTACTATCGCTCTTAACTTAAGCTAGTTTATTAAGTTAGCTACTAATAGGTTTAAGGTTATTATAGTAAGTATTCCTAAGGGACTAACCTATAAGAGCCTAGGCTTTATTAGCCCTAAGTAATACCTTACTACTAAGTCGTCTAATAAGTATATAGCTTTAGCTATAAGCTTGTGTAATCGCTCTAATATTAACCATTTCTTTAATAGTAGCCCCTATAATGCTTCTAATATACCTAGCGCCGCTGAGACGCCTAATACTACCTCTAGCGTTAAGAAGATTATTATTACTAACTAGTAGTTATATACTTATATCTCTAGCTTTTATTACCTTATCTAGTCTTATATTAAGTTTCTAAATACATAAGAGGTAATTAATATATACCTTTAGTATATTTACTTCTTTAACGCGACTAACTTTATTACTATCTAATGCGCTAAATATCTAACCCTCTATACCCTTATCTAGAATAGTATAATTATCCTTAGCCTATATATATATATCTACGCTCTCAACTTATTTATAACTAAGTATATTATAAGTAACCTAGACCTTAGGGCTATATTACTATTTTTTATTATTAAATAGATACTATATAATAACTTCCCTAGTATTTATACTAAGGATAATACCTATATTAATTAGGTTATAATTAATAATAATAATATTAGCACTATTTATACCCTCCTAGATATTAATAATACTAAAACTATAGAAGTAGCTAACTTCTAGTATAAATACGCTACGGACCTCCAAAGCCTTTATACTTATATCGCCTCCCTTATTACTTTAATTATTATAATTAATAATAATATTATAGAGTTATACCCTAAGGTTAGTAATAAGTCTTACTACCTATTCCTTAAGTAATATTAAGATAATACTTGACTAGCTACTACTTATAGTATTAATATTAACTTACCTCTAGCTATTACTAAACAGATTATTGATAATAATAATAAAGAATACCTTAACTTATTAAAGCTAGCTAATACTACCCCTAAGACTCCTATAGCTTAAAGTAGGATATAATAGTACTTATAATATAAAAAGGAAGTAAGGTTACTTAAGGTTATTTATATATAATAATATAGCTCTACTTATGATTATATTACTATAATAAGAGGTATAAATTAGATTTTATACTATATATTATAATTAATACCTTTCTCTTCTTATATACGTAATTAATACTAAACGCGCTTAGCGCGGTTATCCCACCTAAGAGCGCTTAATATAACTAATATGTTAAATATACCTAAATATAGTAAACCTCCTTAAAAGGGTTTATTGCCTTTAAGGAGAAAACCTTCCGAAATCATAGAATTTTTACCTATGTTTTTCGCCTACTACGTGGACCGTATCATTCTAACTCCGCGCCTCTTAATTATATATATAGCCTTTAGTTATATACTCCTCTCCTAACTATAGCTATACTTATATATACCTATAGCCTTAGGATCTTCAACTTTATACTTTAATAATAATATAGCTTTCAAATATTTAAACTACTAAACTATTGACTTATCCTCTCGTCTATTACCCGTACTACTAGAAGGAAGTAAGACTGCAAGCTGCCGGCCGTGACGGCCAAACGCAGGTTTCCGCCGATAACACGACCCCATATCTTGATTGCATAGGTTGAGAAGGCGTCTTCGGCGGAGGATTCTGGATCTTTTCCGTCGGGAGCTTCGAGCACTCCACAAGCCCAGCTGTGGCCGTGGAACCAGTCAAAAGAACGGGAGAAGCGGAAATATGGATCTTCTGATGAGGGGTTGGACCAGTGGCAAATGAGGATTTTGACCCAGATCTTGTTGACTGATCTTTTTTCGTGAGTCAAGAAGGATTGAGACGACCGATGATTGCAGCAGTGTGGAGGTAATAACCCTAGTGGAAATTATGGTCGTTGTAAAAGGTGTTTCCGAAATCAATCGAAGGATCATTGTTTCCATAAGACCCAGATGAAACCGACCCTTTCCATACGTTGTAAAACAGGGGATTGGGTTCAAAATTGTTAACGTATCCATTGAAGGCTGCTTCCAACTTGGCAATCGACTCTTTCGTGTAAGACGTATCACCAGCCAGGGTTGGGAAAAAGTCAGTTAGTATTTAGTCGACTAATTAGTCTAACTAATTTAGTTAGACTAAAGTTAGCTATTTTATTAACTAGACTAAACTAAGTTAGTATTAGTTACTAGCCTGATTAGTCTTAGTCTAGTCTAGTTAACTAATTAGTTAACTAGTTAGTTAATATAGTATTATAATAATTCTTTAGTATATTTAGATTTAACAAAGTTTAAGATTAAATAGTTATATACATTATATATTAATAAATTAATAAAATTAGATTTTTTTAAAAGAATAAAGAGTTTTTTTATATTTATAGCTTTAACATAAAGCTTTGAAAAAATTAATATATATATATATATATTTATTAATAAAAGTATTAATACTTATTAAAGTTAATTATTATAGTTATTAATCTTTAACTTTCATATGAGCTCTTTATTTATAGTAACTAATACTTATACTCTAGAACTAATACTAAAGATTTATAATTATCTTAATATTGCTTATATATAGTTTTTAGTTATATATATATGGATATATCTATTATTTTAAGTATTAATATAAATTAATAAAATAATAAAAAACAATATAACCTACTTTAATTTTATAGTTTTAACAGTAAAAATAATAGTAAGTATAAAAAGGGCTCTTAAAATATATATATATATATGTATATGTGGTACTTATTAAAGTTAATTATTATAATAATTAATCTTTAACTTTCACACAGGCCTTTTGCTTATAATGACTAATAGTTGTATTATAAGACTAATATTAAGGACTTATAGTTGCCTCAATGATGCCCGTATAGAATTTTAGTTATATATATCTATTATTTTATATATTAGTATAAATTCATAAAGTAATAAAAAAGAAGATAACTTACCTTAGCTGTATAGTTTTAAATATAATATTAATATTAAGTGTAAAAAGAGCTTTTAATATATATATATATTAATAATATTAATTAAAGTAGTTAGGAAAATATTAAAGCTTAGGAAGTAAAGAGGAAGTAAGTTAGGTTTATATACTTTGAGTATATTTCTAGAATATTCTATTGCTTATTAATTAGGAATATAGATTAATAATATTAACGTAATATTATTAATATACTTTAGGTTATTAGTAAGTATTACTAATACTAAGTTCTAGTAGTTTCTACTACTTTCTATACTATTCTAGAGTATTTTAATTAGTAATAGTAAGTAAGTATATTAGGTTAATATTATTAGTATACTTTGAACTATTAGTAAGTATTACTAATACTATATTCTAGTAGTTTCTACTACTTTCTATACTATTCTAGAGTATTCTAATTAGTAATAGTAAGTAGGTATATTGAGTTAATATTATTAATATACTTTAAGCTATTAGTAAGTATTATAAATACTTAGTTATACATTAATAAGTAATAGAACCTTCTAGAAACCTAAGAAAAGTTTTTAAAGAATAGTAATCTCCTCCTTATTCTACTTTTCTATACTCTACTAAATTAAAGCCAAATATATATATTATATATTTATACTACTTATATCTTTTATTACCACTTATTATACTTTTTTTTAGGAATATATCTATTTAAAATAGATTCTTTTATTAAGTCTTCTCAAGCTCTTACTAGTCCTACTAGTCCTATTCCTACTACTACTAGTAATATTCCTACTAGTAGTACTATTAGATCTAATAATACAGACTCTTTATATAATAAAAAGGATTATAAATTAGAGCCTAGTAGTAAATCTAATGCTTATATATTCAAAAATAACATCTTTACTTGTACTCTCTTACCTATTGATTATACTAAAGAGAGAGAAATGTGAGTTAAGTATACTACGTAAGTATATAATACTATTCATATATATATATATATATAATATACTACTATTAATTATAGATATAATAAAGATTGGGTTATTAAAGTTAAAGGCTTTTACAGCTCTTACTTTGTAAGATATTATAAGTGATCCTATCCTAATATAGCTTATAATAAAAAGTTAGAAAGCTTCCGTTCTAAAAGTAAGTAAATATCTTTTATAATCATAAAATAAAATAAATACTAATAGTATTATAAAATCTAATATAGTACCTATTAGAGAGGTATTCTTTAGTAATAAAAACCCTTGTAATAGTATTATAACTGATTTTAATAAAGAAGAGGCTTATATTAAGATATTAGACTTTATAGTAGAAAATAACTTATCTTTTACCACTATAGAGTCTAAGTCTTTTAAAGAGTTATTAAACT
>JAVHLU010002852.1:0-15126 GCA_036785755.1 Colletotrichum ledebouriae
ACCCCCTTAAGAAAACTCTATAAGCTAGAGACTTAGAAGGTTAAGCAATAGTCTAATATAACTACGCATACCTACGTTTTAGTATTCTAGCCTTTCCTAGTTTAGGCCTATAGCTATACTCTTATATTTACTTATTTAGCCTAACTAGTACCCCTACTAGCTTCTAATAATATATTAATAATACCCTATAGGACTTCTTTAATAACTTTATTACTATTTATATAAATAATATATTAATTTACTTAGATAGAATAAGGGAAGACTATAAGAAGAAGGTCTAAGAGGTCCTCTAGAGGCTAGTAGATATAGGCCTAAACCTTAACCCTATAAAGTATAAATTCTTAGTTAAGAGGGTTAAATATATAAGGTTTATTATAATAATAGGAGAGGGTCTCTCTTATAACCCTAAGAAACTCTAGGTAATTACTAAGTAATTACCCCCTATCTCCCTAAAGGGGGTCTAGAGCTTCCTAGGGTTTATAAATTATTATAATATATTTATACTAGAATATAGGGATATTATTAGATTATTTATCCTACTTATTAGGAAGAATATAATATTCTAATAGGGAGATAATTAAGAATAAGCCTTTTTATATCTTAAGTAGCTTTTTAATACCTAGCTAGTACTCTATTAGTTTAGTCTAGAGGATAAGATTATTATTAAAACTAATTATTTAGGATTTATATTAGGAGGGGTACTCTTATAAGTTAACCTAGAGGGTACCTAGCACCCTATAGCGTTCTACTTATAGAAGCTCTTACCTATAGAATATAACTACCCTATTTATAATAAAGAGCTCCTAGTAATCCTTTCTTACCTATATATATAAAAAGCGGAGCTATATAATATAACTACCTTTAAGATACTAACTAACTACTAAGGGCTTAAATACTTTATAAAGAAGTAGCGCCTTATAGAGCGCTAGAGCTAGTAGGTAGAGGAGCTATCCTAGTATAATTTTACTATTAAATACTACCCTAGTAAGGAAGTAATAGCCCCTAATACCCTCTATTAGAGGGAGTAGGATATACTATAAGAGTAAGATAATAAATAGAAGTAGGGGAGGGTCTTATAGTTAATACTAAACTACGCCTGCCCCTATAGGGACCCTATAGTTAGCCCCCTAGTAAGGAGAAGTTAGAAGGGTTATACTAATATCCTAGATATTATAGTCTTTAATAATAACCCTAAACTATAAGCACTATAGCTAGAAACTATAAGGAAGGATATAATATATAAGGCTATATATTATATAATTACCTACTAGCTTTAGAGCTTCCTACTAGATATAAAAGCTAAGGTTTAAATTAGTAAGTATAATATTAATAGTTAGAAGAGGCTAATATTTAGGGGGAGGCTATAGGTACTTAGCGGGGTAGATAATAATAACCTACTAGGGGAGCTCTATATAAAGATTATTTAATAGAGCTATAACTTAAGTATAATTACCTACCTAGGCTATAATAGTATACTAGAAATAGTAAGCTAGCGGTTCTATTAGCTAGGATAATTATAAATAGTATAGAGATTTATAAGGAACTATAATATCTATAGAGGGATATATATCTAGAGGTAAGCTAAGAGAGGCTTCTTAAAACCCCTACTAGTACCTAGTTAGTTATACTTAGACCTCTTAATAGACTTTATTATAAACTTATTACTTATAAAAAGTAATACTAGCTAATACTTATAAGTTATAATAAATAAGCTAGGTAAATTAGTAATACTAGAGGAGATAAGTATTATAAAGGCGGAAGCTAATACTTACTAGTTCCTTACTTCCTACTTCTAGTTCTATAAGTTCTTATATAGTATTATTAGTAATTAAGGGTTTAACTAGGTAAGCTACTTCTAGGCTAAATTCTACTACCTTACTAATATAAGGAGGCTATTAAGTACTACTTACTACCTATAGACTAATAGTAATACTAAGAGATAGAACTAGGAGATATAAGCTATTTTATACGTATTTATAACCTAGGTATAGGATAACTAGGGGTAGCTCCTACCTACTACCTAGCTAGCGCTCTATAATAGGGTTAGAAGTATAACTAGGCTCTCGCTATTTATCTTAGAATATAGGTATTATACTAACCTTATATTTATAGTAAATAATATAATAGAAAAAGCCCCCTCTAGGGATATAGTAGCTACCCTCCTAATAATAAGACTATAGGAAGTAGTAGACTTTATTTAAATAAGTATTATAGCTACTTAGTAGTATAGCGAGGAGAATATAAACTAGTATAAGACGCCTATAGAGGAGTACTAAGTAGGTAATAAGGTTTAGCTTTTAATAGCTAACTATAAGAGCCCTTAGCCTAATAAGAAGCTATTATAGTTATATTATAAATATACTATAATTAGAGTCCCGAGCCTATATATTATTAAGTTAGATATACCTAGTAATATCTACCTAAGGTTTTATATAGACCTCCTCTAGAGGGTACTAGAGGACCCCTTACCTGCATAAATAAGGATAGACCCCTAGCTACTACTAATTATAACTAATAATAGCGAATTCGAGTAGTATATAGAGGAGATATATATAGTATAATAGAAGGTAATTAGGCGAGGGTAGAGATATAAGGTCCTAGTTAAATAGGAGGGGTATATAGAGCCTACCTAGGAACTTATAGAGGCTATTATAGAGACCGCTATAATAAATAGGTATAAAGCCCTATATAGACTAGTTATAGATAATAATAGTAACCCGGCTTACGCCTAGGGGGGGGCTAGCTAGGAGGGGGGATAGTATTATAAGCTATACCTAGGTTAAGCCTACCTAGGCTTCTACCTAGGTTTACTACCTTAAGGAGCTACCTAGGGCCTACCCGGGGCCTACCTAGTTATTCCCTATAAACTAGCGAAATCTCTACTAGAGAGGAAAACTTCCCCTTTTTCCTCTTTAGCTTAAATAAATAGTATTATAGCAACCTTATATTAAACAAACTCGGGTCTAACCCCTCGCACTTGCTAAGCGTTCTCTATATCTTCTCTTGCTCTTTAGCGTCGGGTTATTATAGCTACTATAGTTATAGTAATATTAGCATGCTATAGAGTGCTATACTAACTAGAGACTAAGGCGTCTCTACCCCTAGAGCTATCTATTTAAAAGGGGCGTTACTTTATACTAGCCCTTATAGTATAAATACTTTTAAGGTCTCTATATTACCTTATAAAGTAGTAATACTTATCTAGAGGTCTACTAGTAGGTTACTAATAAACCCTAGCTTCCTCGCTAGGGTTAGGAGTATATTATTATATTTTACCTCCCCCTCTATATAGTTTAGCCTCCTAGATAGCCTATTTACTAGGTTTATAACCCCTAACCTATACTCTAGGTTAAAGTTATATACTAAGAGTTTATATACCTATCTAGTAAGCCTTCCCTAAAGGTCCTATATTAATATACTAATAACTCCCTTTAGCGCCTAGTAATCCGTTAGGATTATAAACTTCTTTAATATACCCTAAAGGTAATAAGCCTAGTAGTCTAGGCTTTTAATTATAATAAGAAGCTCCTATTAACCTACTCCCTAATACTATTTAGTATTACTAAGCTTTTATAAATAGTAAGTAACTAGTTACTACTAGCTATTAATATACTATAATAGGATACTAGATATAGCTTTTATAGAAGTATCCGTTTTAACCCTTATTTTATATATTAGGTTCTAATATTAGAGAATAGTTACTAAGTAGAAGGTAGCTTAGAGCTATTTAAAGGCCTATTAGGCCTCTTCTAGCTAGTAAAATTCGCTCCCCTTCTTACTATTCTTACTACCCTTTAATAGGGATATTATAGGGGCTATAATACCTTAATAGCCTATAATAAACTTATAGTAGAAATTATAGAATCCTAGGAAGACTTAGATCTCCCTATATATCTTAAGTAGCTTCTATTTAGTAACTACTTAGATATAGGTTTAGTCTATTAATATACCTTTAGGTATAATAATATACCTTAAGAACTCTACTCGTTATTAGTAGAACCTATACTTACTAAGCTTAATATATAGCGCTTACTAGTAAAGCCTATAGAGTACTTAGCGAAGGTCCTTTATATACTACTCTCTTATCTTAGAGTAAACTATAATATTATCTATATAAGTAATATTATAAGTATCTAATAGCTTAGCGAGCGCTTAGTAAATATACGCCTAGAATATTACTAAGGTATTTATAAGTTTAAATAATATAATAATATATTTAAAGTGCTTATAATAAGTCTTAAAAGCTATCTTCTAGCAGTTTTCTAGCTTAATATAGATATAGTAGTATATATCTTAAAGGTTAATCTTTAAGATCTATTTCGCTCCTTAAAGCCTATCTAATAGCTTACTAATAAGAGGGAGTAGATATTAGTTCTTTAGTATTACCTTATTAAGGCCTTAATAATCTATATAAAAGTATAAGGATTTATCCTTCTTAAGTATAAAGAGAATAGGGGCGCCCGCCTCGCTTATTAAGAGTTAAATCCGCCCTATTACTTAGTTATTAGCGATATTTTAGTAGAGCTCCTCTAGCTAGTACTTATTTAGTAGGTAGATAGGCTTATATAGAGGTTTCTTCCTTTTAACTAAGTTAATAGTATATTCTACGCCCTCTAGGGCTAGGTATTCCTTTACTAACTACTTATTAAACGTCGCTTATTTATTAAGTAGCTCTAGTAGTAATTCTACTTCGCCCTCTAAGGCATCCTCTTTACCTAGAGCTTCTATTAGTAACTTATAAGGGGCGATATTCCCTAATATATATATAATATAAGCTCTCTAGCTATTCTTAATAACTTCTTATATAAATACTAATAGCTTAGTAATACTAAGGCGCTTAAGTTCGGAATTACGCCGCAGCCCCTTTGTAAAAAGACTATAACAAATTCACCTAGTTCTTAAGTATAATTTAGGAAATATTATATAGGTATTTTAACTTATACCCTCTACTAGTTAAGGAAAATAATATAGGAACCTTATATATTCCTACTACTTATAAGCAAACCCTTATATAAAGTCGGATACGCACCGCACCGGGGCTAATTATATTAGAGCTAAACGGGCTACTAAGGCTCTCATAGCCTAGAAACGCCCTCGCTAAACCTTCTAGCAAGGTGCTGCGAAAGCTACTATATAAGATAACTCCTTAACCCAAAAGGTCGACCTTCTAGTAAGGTACTAAAGGTAAATACTACTATATAAGAGGTAACTCCTTAACTAAAGAGGTCTTTCCTAAGAGGTTCTTATAGCTAGAAGTATAAGAAGCTCTATAAGCAGGGCCTTATACCTCTCCCTCTTCCTTATCTAACTTATAATAAATCCTTAACTATATTAATACTAGACCCTATATATAAATATACTAAGCCTAAGCGAGGTATACCCTTTAGTATAAATAATATAGAGGGGGTTACTAGAGAGTTTAGCCTTAATATAATTACTAAAACCTACTCTTTTATTAACTACTCCGCTATATATAGAGAGTATATTATTAGTATAGCCCTTAAGAGGGCTTATCTTAATACCCCTATAGGGGACTTTATAAGGTATAATAATATTAAAGCTAAGTAAGTAAACTTAGTAGTAGAAGTTTAGTAGGTTATTATATACCCTATAGAGTAGCCCTTCTTTAAGCAGGTCCTCTATATTACTAAGGTAGAAGTAGCCTAGGTAGCCTAGGCGAATGTTGGTAAGTATAGCTTATGCTAACTAATAGAGAGAGCGTTACTAATAATAGTATAGATAGTAAATAAAGCGGTAATAGAGGTAGTATTAGCAGCGCGGGTAGTACGCGAGAGGATAAGTTAATAGTTTTATAGTTTAAATAATTAAAAACTACGTTATTATTAATATAAAATTGAAGATCGTGAGGCTATCTAGTAGTGCACGTATAAGTATAGCTATAGTTAGGAAAGGTAGTTAGCAACTTAGGAGGTTATTAGGGATCACGTGACCGAAGGCTATATATTATCAGGAGGCGCGGAGTTAGAAGGTCTATTGCACTTAAGTAAGTAAAATCACTATGCAGTGGCTAGAGGCCCTAGTAAAAGCCTTATACTTTAGGTCTTTTTTAATCTTACTAGAGATCTCTCTTTTCTCTACTAGCTTTATAAATATTTAGTAAAAGCTTATAAAATATAATAAGATCTTATTAAATACTAAGGAGATTATTAACTAATTAATTTAAAAGAAGTATACTATTAGATATTATAAGCTACCTATTACTAATATAAAAATAAAAATTATTACTTCCTATTTATAAAAGAGATATTATATCTCCCTTAGGGTAGTATTATTTTATAGCTATCTTATAAGAACCCTAAACTAATATTTACTTATATAAAATAAGGTAAAGAACTATATATTTAAGCTTTTTAAAAAATAATAAGTAAACTCCCTTATAGCTTCTAGCCCTCCTAGATATATAACTTTCTTCTCTAACTAAGAAATACTTTAAATATTACCTAAGGCTATAACTATAGTAGTTAAAATAACTACTATTATTATAATTATAATCTTATTAGCTTTATTAGCTTTACTATTTTAAGCTATTATTAATTACTAAAGTTTCGGTATACTATATAGCATACTTATAGGGTTCTTAAGAGTACCCCCTTTAAATTTATATAATAATATAATTTATAATAGAAAATATATAGCTTTTAAGGGGTTAAATAGGGGTAGTATATACTAAGACTTATATAAATTAAGTATTCTATAGTCTAGAGTTAGTATAGAGGTTACTAATAAAAAATACTACTTAAATAGGTATAATCCCTTGAAAAATGAATTTTTAAGTTATTTTTTAGGGCGCTAGACCGTACCGTGGACTATACCGCGAGTTATCGATTACACCCTAAGCCCACTAGCATCCGAAGTTCTTGCGGCGCCCAAGAATCCGTCTCACCTTGCATCGCAGCCGTCTGACCCGGGGGCGAGCGAGATATTCCAGTCCTCGCTCACGTCAATCGAATTCCGCAACCTTTTCACCTAATCACCCATAACCTTGATCAGGCCCTTAGAAAAACCCTTGGAAAAACCCGCTGGCTGGATTCTGCTCATCTCTACGATACGAACTTCAGGAGTCAGGACGGGGACATAAGAGCTACACTAGTCTCACCATAATATAATGAATATTGACTCCGTACCGTACATCCACACCAACATCAAGGACGTATTACGAATGACCTTTTAAAGTGCTTCATCCGATTTTGCCGGCCCGCATGCCACACCACGAGGTACCCAGGATGGCGCTATCGATAGTGCCTCGCCGTCAACGAGTAGTGCAGATTTCTCCATCCCTCGCAATCCTAAAGCCGTCAGTGCTGCTGAGGGCCGCGTCAGCAGTCAACCGGGGACTCTTCTTGGACAGAAAGCCAACCCCCTAATTAAGCCACGGGCGAAGGAGCTATCCACTGCGGATGAAGCAGTCGTTTTCGGACTCGAGAAAGGGATAGCAGTCGAAGCTGGGATAGCAGTCGAGGCTGTGGAGCGCGCGGCGTGTCTCGAACGAATGAAGCTCGACATGGCGTGGTGATGACATGGAGCATCGAAATAAGCTTAAGCACACCCTCGGGATCATCTCTGGAAAAATTGGCCATGCGAGCCAAGAAAACGAATCCTCTGCGCAGGATTCAGGCCTGCGCGGCTTCTCACTGGCAAAGGAGCAGGAAGTTAGGAACTCGGTAAACTGCATCCAACGTGGAGCTTGTTGGAAGCAACGTTTTTTCCCACTTCCTCCTGGTGTCGCTTAATCGGTGGGACTCATGGGGGCCCGTTGGCGATGAGATGGCCTGACGAGCAGACGTCCGTCCTACTGTTCAGATCTGCCCATCTCGGATCCCCTCACCAATCTCGAAACAGTCAGCTTCGCTCCCTGGAGGAGCTACATCTGGTGGGAGTCACAGCCACATCCTACAGATCCAAACATTGGCGTTGCCACAGGCCGATTCCACTGCTCCTGGGCCCGTTGTAAGGGGACAACGACCACAAGGAGTCTTTTTGAGCTGTTGACAGGCTGCCAAATCATTCGGTGCGGAAAAAAACCCATATTTTTCGGACATGAAGGCTACCAAGACAGGCTGCCAAGATGCCTGCGACTAGCCTTGAAGTCTTCCACATCCATGCTTCACCAATCGATACGCAGTCGATCCCACATCGGGGGGGGGGGGGGGGGGGGGGCACTTGATGATTATGTCCCAAGAACGCCGCCGCTGGTCGGGACCGATACGATGACGCTAGGCTTACGCTAAGCTTACACCGCGCCGCGCTGTTTACCGATCTCATCTCGGTCATTTGCAAGCGCAGGTGGATGGAAGTCCAGCACTGCCTCAATGCCAATGCTTCGGTCGGGCGGCCGCCAACGCAGGAATACGATACTGCATCATTTAGGGTTAAACCAACGACCTGGCGGCCCCTTTGTGCAGCCGTTTACCGGGGGCCGTTGCATCCGGGCATCACTCCGCAAGATGGGCCGTTGAATCGGCACCGTTTGGTGCCGCTTAAGCGGAACCCCCCTTGTCAAACCGCCGCTGGCCTCGAGCCCGCATCCCGGCCATTCACCCTCAGCAGCGAGGGAATCTTGCAATAGACTAACATCCTGCTGTCTAGCCGAACTCAAGCTTTTCTGTGGTGTTGTCAACGAAAGTGATCGGACAAGGAACGGATCCGACTTTGGTTCTCCTAGGGAATCCGCCAATCTACCTTATTTCACGTTGCATCTAGCTTTGTGTCTTTCTCGAAGTGTTTACTGCCGTACGGACAGGGCGCGCGATGTCATGATGCCAGAAGGCAACCGTGCCTACCCCTAGGAGCACTGCTGAGGACCACCATGACCGGACGACAGATTAGAGTTGCAGCGCCGACCCGTCGTTGTAAGTCGCCACCTCATTTCTCATTTTCGCGGCGCCAATGCACTTGGAACAGGGTCTACACACCCACATTTGTTCGTCCTGCACTTCGGACACCATCCGGTCAGGGTTTCTACGATTTGGCTTTTCTCAGCGCTGCTTCTGGTGCCCTAGCCTGATGATACATACTATCGACCGTCAACGTTTGGCTTGCTACTACATGGTCCGCCACCAAGTTGATGAGCCCGCCAGGTGAAAAGTCAGAAACGAGAAGTTCACAGGTGTTAAACCACGTCAGGCCACAGACCTAAACTGCAGGAAGGCAATATTAGTACAGAGTTGCATACAGTCATAACAGCAGACATCCCATAGCAAAATCAAATGGGTAGTCTTGGCCGATCCGAGATATGCCACACATAACCTCCTCGTTCTCTAAACGCGAGAAGAACATTCAGAAACCGGAGGCCAAGGTTTTGTACAGGCAGACTTCCTCGTTGCGAGTTCTTGCGGACGACATACCGGCCTCCACTAGACAACCTTTTGACGCCATTTGGAAAAGCTTTCGTCGGCGAGTCCCCCCCCTCCCCCGGATGCAACCTCTATTCCAAGATTGTGTTCGGTGCGAGGCTGGGTTAGGCGACACGTTACTAGCTACCGGCTCCCAATCATCCTGAACGGTAGGACGGAGTCTCCTGGAGTAGCCCGCTCCAGTGTTTCCAGACACACATGACGATGCTTCAACCAAGCACAACTCGAGTTTCATCTCCAGCCTGAAATCCTGCAACGGGCTATCGCATGAATCTGTCCCAAATGTCTCGCAGCACTTCGATGAACATCGGTCTAAACTCGGTGACTCATCGCCTCAGCCTGCCATCGCGCCGAAGAGACGACGTCCAAGTTGCGGTTTGGGAGCCACGGTTGCGTGCGTGATCTCGGATGCCTGTCTCACTGTTGGTGACACCAACAGCAGCAGTCTCCCTTCTGCAGTAGCCGGTCTTGTACTCGCCTACATTCATGGCAAAACATCTCACGTCTGGATGTTCCTGAGTCGAGCTCGATGGGAAGATGGTCAATCGAAGTAATTGGCTTGTGTGTGCGAACATGGTTGGGTAACTGGGAATCACTTGATTAGCTTTCAGTTACATGCGACGAAAGCACGTAACACCAGATGAGAGCACTGCTGCCAGCCGCTTGACATCTTCGGCAACCTCACAGGAAGAGAGATAACGCTTTTCTTGATTCACTTCGGCCCTTCGTTTTGGAGGCTATGGCTGTCCAAACCAAATGTCTGCGGATGCCGCTCGAATACAGCCGGCTGGGTTGGCTGCATTCCAATGGGCGAGACAAACACGATCTCAGCTCGATGAACATACCTCAAGACGACCTAGAACGAGCGCCGGCTGGCCGTCTGATTTTGAGCGGTGAAGCAAGACAACGTTTTCAGCCTGGAATGAATGGTGACGTGGTTATCCCTGCGGATGCTCGATACGACAACGACTTGAACCGCCAGGATGATGTGTATACGAGCGATCACTCATCGGCACAGGAGACAGTCTATTCTGAGAGTAATTCGCCGCTCAGTAAGTGGTCGCTGTCCTGCTAAGAGACGGTTGTTGCAGAATTGTGACCATCCCGGGGTCTGCTGTCGCTGGCAATCACAGTCCAGCATCGCCTGTCTATTCCTGTCCTCGATGCTGATGGTTTGCACTCCCTAGCTAGCGGCTATTCTTATTTATCGAAGTCTATCGTTTCAAGGAGACATCCCTTCTTTTCTGGTTATACTTCAAATTAGGATTCGCTGCCACGGCACATCCTTTAATGCGCCGAGTCATAGTGGGGGAGCCAGGCAGTGCTCAGCATTCCAAGAGACGACTGGAGCCCCGGCTGAAACTCGAACGGAAAAGTGAGTCGGCAAAGGCGAAGAGGCTGAACAAGTTGCTCTTTCACCTTCTGAATCCAATTTTGGCGGGCCAATTCCACAGCTCCAGGTACAGCGCAGGCTATTGTCAGCTCTCGACTGGGGCCAACATGGGGGAGGGGTCGCCGAGCTGGAGCCTACCTCTCGCGACCGTCGCTCACGAAGTGTACACACGTCCTTGAGGTCTTGGCCCTGTTGTGACAGCGTGGCAAGAGAGGCGTTGGTCGCAACTTTACATGACGGGGGGAAAAGCATGGTTGACAAGTCGACTTGAGAAAGGTGGCAGCGGGGGACCCTTAGAAAGTATTCTGGGGGCTGGGAAAAGCGTATTCGCCTGTTGATCAAAGGCTACAGGGACTGTTGGAGAAAAGTCTCGTCCTGCAGGATCGATCCCACACCCACCCACAGGCGCCACTCCAACAGAGCGATGTCAGATTTTGATGCGAATGATGATTCCAACGGACCGCACCTTGAACAGGCATATAGTATAATTGGGATGGCGGGCAGGTTCTCTTGAGGTAAGTTCGGGCGAGAAGGTCGCAATGGGCAAGCATCTCGAGTCCCCCGCGTTGATTGGGTTAACGCTGCCGCTATTGTGAGCGATCATCGTAGGGACGGCGTCACCGTCATCGTCTCGGCATGGAGCGGCTTGCAGTCGCCTAAGCCATCTGGTCTGCCTCCATCCCCTCAGCCGATGCGACTATCTGCAGTCATCATCTTGAAACCGCGCTGGTGATGCAGTGAGGCTCTAGTGAGCGTGGCTCAAGGGCTCCCACCGGTTGCCACCCAAGTTGGCGGCTTCTCCGGGATGCAACCGCACACAGTCCACACACATGCTGCGCTTTTCACCGTGATGGGCGTGATGGCCAAGAAGCGATCTCGTTTGTGCAGCGCAGGATAAAGTAATGTTCTCCAACCTTGGGGGATTCCTGTCATGGGCACCCCCGCGCGGCGACGGCTCACCCGAAAGCGAATAACGCGCAAAGGTTCGTTCTAAAAGTTGATGAATCTTATTAGCAACAAGCTTTTCCGCGAGTCGCAAGTCGCAGGCGCACAGTTCACCGTCACCAATGAACGAAGACGAAGAGGGCCGCCGGTCCGATTAAGCATCTTACTCGGGACGGAGGCCAAAGGTTGGGGTTGGGTTGATGGCACACTCTACCTGCTGCGCAGGGAAAACCTTCACAGGATATCGAGCCATGGTTCACCCCAGGCCGCTATCGCACCCTCCCATGGGCCATGCCACTGTCGACATGGCACATTAACTGCCCTTTCATGGGATCTCGGCAGCCTTACATCAAGGGACATATACTATCATCCAATGTAACTGGCAGAACCCAGCTTGAAGCTCGACGGAGAAGCAACGGGGATCGATGTCTTCGCTGCGTGCCCCATCCAGTGCTCGTTTGCCAGCACTTTTCCTCGGACCCGGTGCCGCTCCAAGGTCCGACAGGCTCCATCAGGAAGGGGGAGGGGGCGGCCAAGACACGAAGATGCTGACTCCTGCGGGCTCACTGCACTCACGCCCCCCCCCCCTCGCCCAGGCAGAGGAACATCGTCAGATCCCAGAGGAGCCGTGAGGTATGCCAAGAATACCAAGACGACGCTAGGAGAAGTGGCTGACAACGCTTAAATTCATGCTTAAACCTGCTCGTGGTGCCGTGGCGTTGACGCAGCTTGGCTTAGAGAAGCCGACTTTCTCTTTCTCTCTTAGCTCGTCTTGCTGCGTCCTGCTTTGACTAATTCTCAGCCTACCAAGCCCCGATCCGAGCAAGCCGCATTCTCTGGCCCTGTCGCTCTCGGCGCTGTTTGTCTGAGACGGGGCTTGTCTGCTGTCAATCTACGATCGTGACTGGATGCGGTCCCAGTCAAGGGTTGTCCTGTTGGCGTTCTTGGTCCCCCCCCCCCCCCCCCTTCTAAGCCTCTCCGTCATTCGCCTAAATGCCCACAGCCGGACACGAAAGGGATAAGGCGCCGCTTAGTCGGCTTCTTGACGGTCCCGCTTCGCACATTTCCTCGCGTCCAAAAGAGCATACATGATTGGTAAAAAGATGACAGATACGAACGATCAATTCAAGTTCATCCCCAAGACAGGGCCCTTTCTTGCCTTTCCAATCCCCTCACCCAGTCCGTGCTTTGGGGGGGGGGGGGGGGGGGGGGGCGCCCAGGATACGAACGCACCAAACATGTGCCACCGTCCACGGGATTGCCAACCCGGGTCTTGGCTACCACTCAGCTACTGCGGAGTGCGCTATTGGCATGCCTCGTTTGGTCCTGACTTCAAGGCATCATCCCAATAAGCTGATGATGATCACCGCCAAGATGCATGGGTTTCTCCGGCAAGGCAGTCAGGAAGAAACAAGTGGTGTTTTCTTCAATTCTTTCGATACGGATGATACCCGGCCCGCCACTTATTTACAGGCACAACCGATGATTGACGAGCGATGATCTTGCAATCCCAGTTGTACCCCAACTCCTCCTCTCTCTCTCTCTCGCCCTCTCACTTCAAGGATGTGGTTCTGGGTGGAAACAGTGTGCATATGTGCCGCAAGCTGAAGACCCAGAAATTGCAAATCGCGCTCTAACTGCCAGAAGAGGCTCGGGGGGATCAACACCTTGGTAGCCCGAGAGCTGGGTGAAATCTGCGGATACACTATCCGTATGTGGGATGATTCGCAGTCGACAGTGGCAAGACAGTTACCCACCGCAGCTGTCAAAAACCATCCCCCTGGACCCGAAACGAGGCAATTTCACTTCCGTTGCCTATCAGGCTATTGCTGCGCTCAACAGGCGGAGAAAAGACGATCAAGAGAGGAAAGGGGGGGGGGGGGTCATCGGTCGGAATTCTCCATGCCGTAGTACTACTGACTGATGACTGGGCTCGACCCGAATGAACAACTCGCTGACTCGATGCTGACGGCTGACGGATGCACACCCACCACACTCGCCCTAGTGGCCACAATCTTGACGGCTCACGGCACCGCAAAGGAACGAGGTCAAGGTCTCGATTCCTCTCACCTTTCCTAATTCTCCTTGGTCGTTCCGCAGGGCTGATGGGTTTTTCGGACCGCAAACAAGCCTTTTTTCTATTGTCACCGTGAATGACTCGCAGCGCCTGGACGGCTTCCGTGAGCCGTAGCGCCCACTGCCCCCGGCTTTATGTAGGATCAGGAAGAAGGACGTTTCCATTCCCTTGAAAAGTGTATCTGATAGGCTTATTTCCGCTGTTCAGAGGCCTTGTCTCCCCCTCCCCATGGTGTTAACAGTGGTCCTTAGTCCTAGACCATTGAAAACGACCAAAGCAGAGACTACTACGGCAAACTGCGCAAGCTTCTAGTTGTTTATCAGGTATGTGATACAATTGCGACCAAAACAAGTCAGAAGAGACGCCTTGCTTCCCGAGATTGCACACGCGCGTCGCGAACTGAGCGAATCTACCGGCTGGTCGGCGCAGCTACCCTTAGCAGTTATTGAACGGGTAACAGGCACGCACACCTGGCCGGAAATCCCGTTCGTCCAAATTCGAGGTGGACAGGGAGGGGATGGAAGGGAAGGGGCCAGGTCGTTTATCTGACAACCTTAATACCACGGCGCTCTCTGGCGCGCGAGCTTGTTGGATAAGGTGTCTGTGAGATTATGGGGAGGGGGTGAGGGCAGAAAACACTTCTCAACGGCTTTGCTCGTGCCGTTGCTGTGTGTCTGTGGTGCGGTGCCGCATTTCCCGTGGACGGGATGGATCGTTCGGCAAGCTTTCTTGTTCTACTTGCTGCTGCTCTTGTTCCTCGACCCAATCGCCCCCTTCCGCGCGTGCTGCTTTTCGTCTAGTTGTCAACCCGGCACTCTGGTCCGGCTACGTCTGGTGATTGAAGCATGAAAAAGCATGGGTGCGTCCGTGTGTCCGATGGACGGTGAATGCATACGACGTTCATATCACGGGTGTGAGGGCACACACAGAAAGTTCACCCACCACGACGACGACGGTTGTGGTTTGGCAATCAGAGAAGTCGTCCGTCGTACACACGTGTGAGAGAAAAAGGTGTGTGTCTGTGTGTCATGAGCGTGTCCCAATGTCTTGTACCATCGTTTCTCGACTCGGCTATCGTTGGTCAGAGTCATGTTGAGAGATGGTACACACACACATACGACATACGCACACATATGCGCACCACCCACCCAGAAAAAAAAAAAAAAAAAAAAAAAAAAAAAAAAAAAAAAAAACCAAATCGCCCCCGAGTACAGGGTTGGGAAAAAGTCAGTTAGTATTTAGTCGACTAATTAGTCTGACTAAATTAGTCAGACTAAATTCAGCTATTTTTTTGACTAGACTAAACTAGGTTAGTATTAGTCACTAGCCTAATTAGT
>JAVHLU010002853.1:0-15120 GCA_036785755.1 Colletotrichum ledebouriae
AGCTTTATAGCTATAAATATACAGAAATTGCGCACGGACCACATAGTGATCCGAGCGCGATTTCTGCTTAATAAGCTACTGCTTTGTAGTTACGTTTCAGAATATCTTACCCCTCACTTCGTGAGGGTAGGATTTATAACTTAGAAACAACAACAACATTAACAACAACATCATCAACAATATCATCAATAATACTATCAATTAATTCCAGGAAAAATACCTCCTTATGCTTAAATTTATCAGCTTTCATCACCATATTACTCAACCTATTAATATCTATTATTCAGGCTGTTTTACCGCCCCTTTAGCTACCTATATACCTATTCTTACAATTCTTATAAATTAACTTAGAGAGTACTTAGTATCTTATAGTATTCTACTTATAAAAGCTCTTAATTATAGAGTATAACTACCCTATTTATAATAAGAAGCTCCTAATAGTTCTTTTTTATTTATATATATATAGAGTAGAGCTATATACTATAACTACTTTTAAGATATTAATTAACTACTAGGGGTTTAAATACTTTATAAAGAAGTAATACTTTATAGAGCGCTAGAGCTAGTAAACAGAAGAGCTATCTTAATATAACTTTATTATTAAATATTACCTTAATAGGGAAGTAATAGCTTCTAATACCCTCTCCTAGAGAGAATAGGATATATTATAAGGGTAAGATAACGAGTAGAAATACGGGGGGTCTTATAGCTAATACTAAACTATGCCTACCCCTAAAAGGCCCCTATAGCTAAGCCCCTAGTAAGGAGAAGTTAGAAGGGTTATATTAATATCCTAGAAGCTATAATCTTTAATAATAACCCTAAGTTATAAGTATTATAGCTAGAGACTATAAGGAAAGATATAATATATAAAGCTATATATTATATAGTTACTTACGAGCTTTAGATTATTCTTAAATATGAAAGCTAAAGTTTAAATTAGTAAGTATAATATTAATAGTTAGTAAAGGCTAATATTTAGAGGGAGGTTATAAGTTCCTAGCGAGGAGGATTAAGTTCGGAATTACGCCGCAGCCCCTTTGTAAAAAGACTATAACAAATTCACCTAGTTCGGAGGTATAATTCGGGAAATATTATATAGGTATTTTAACCTATACGCTCTACTAGTTAAGGAAAGTAATATAAGAACCCTATATATTTCTACTACTTATAAGCAAACCCTTATATAAAGTCGGATACGCGCTATACTAGGGCTAATTATATTAGAGCTAAACGGGCTACTAAGGCTCTTATAGCCTAGAAACGCCCTCGCTAAACCTTCTAATAAGGTAAAAGCTACTATACGAGATAACTCCTTAACCTAAAAGGTTAACCTTCTAGTAAGGTAAACGCTACTATATAAGAGGTAACTCCTTAACTAAAGAGATCTTTCCTAAGAGGTTCGTATAGCTAGAAGTATAAGAGGCTTTACTACTACGAGCAGGGCTTTATACCTCTCCCTCTTCCTTATCCTTATCCCTTAATTATATTAGTACTAAACCCTATATATAAATATACTAAGCTTGTATAAAGTATACCTTTTAATACTAATAATATATAAGAGCTTACTAGAGAGTTTAGTATTAATATAATTAATAAAACCCGCTCCTTCTTTAACTACTCCGTTATATATAAAGAGTATATTATTAGTATAGCCCTTAAGAGGGCTCTTATTAATACCCCTAGAGGGGATACTTATTATTATATTATAGCTAAGAAAGTAGACTTAGTAGTAAAAGCTAGGTAGGTTATTATATACCCTATAGAGTAGCCCTTCTTTAAGCAGGTCCTCCGTATTATTAAGGTAGAGGCGGCCTAGGCCCCTTAGGGGTTAGTAAGTATAGCTTGCACTAACTGCTTTAATATAGAGAGAGCGTTGCTAACGATAGCATAGCTGCGAAGGCGTTAGCTAACCTAATTAAATAAGAGGATTATAAAGATAGTAACGACTAGCGGATAAAGCGGTAATAGAGGCGGTATTTAATAGTAGCGCGGGTAGTATACGAGAGGAAAAGTCGATAGTTTCGTAGTTTGAATAATTAAAAACCACGTTATTATTAATATAAAGTTAAAGATCGTGAGGCTATTAATAGGTATATATAGGTGCGGCTATAGTTAGGAAAGGATCACGTGACCGAAGGCTATATATTATCAGGAGGCGCGGAGTTAGAAGGTCTATTGCACTTAAGTAGGTAAAATCACTATGTAGTGGCCAGAGGCCTAGCGGGGAGGATAATAATAACCTATTAAGAGAGCTCTATATAAGAATAATCTAGTAGAGCTATAACTTAAGTATAACTATCTACCTAGGTTATAATAGTATATTAAAAATAGTAAGCTAGTAGTTCTACTAGCTAGGATAGTCCTAGATAGTATAGAGGTTTATAAGGAATTATAATACCTACAGAGAGATATATATCTAGAGGTAAGCTAAGAGGGGGCTCTTAAAGCCCCTAGTAATACCTACTTAGTTATACTTAGACCACTTAATAGACTATATTATAGACTTACTACCTATAAAGGATAATACTAGCTAGTACTTATAAGTTATAATAAATAAGCTAGGTAAGTTTATAATACTTAAGGAGATAGGTATTATAGAGGTAAAAGCCTATACCTACTAGTTCCTTACTTATTACTTCTAGTTTTATAAGTTCTTATATAGTATTATTAGTAATTATAAGTCTAACTAAGTAAGCTATTTTTAAGCTAAGTTCTATTACCTTATTAGTATAAAGAGGCTATTAAGTATAGCATACTACCTACAGATTAATAATAATATCAAAAGGTAGAACTAGGAGATATAAGCTATCTTATAAGTATTTATAACTTAGGCGTAGGATAACTAGAGATAGCTACTACTTACTACTTAGCTAGCGCTTTGAAATAAGGTTAGTAATATAACTAGCTTCTTATTATTCTTCCTAGAGTATAGATACTATACTAACTCTATATTAGTTATAAATAATATATTATAGGAAATACTCTCTAGGGATATAATAACTACCCTCCTAGTAACTAGGCTATAAGAGGTAATAGACTTTATTTAAGCGAGTATTATAATAACCTACTAATATAGCGAGGAGAATATAAATTAATATAAGATATCTTTAGAGGAGTATTAGGTAAGTAATAAGGTCTAGCTCTTAATAGCTAACTATAAGAGCCCTTAGCCTAATAAGAAGCTATTATAGTTATACTATTAAGTTCGGAATTACGCCGCAGCCCCTTTATCAAAAGACCATAACAAATTCACCTAATTTATAGGTATAATTCGGGAAATATTATATAAGTATTTTAACCTATACCCTCTACTAGTTAAGGAAAATAATATAAAAACCCTATATATTCCTACTACTTATAAGCAAACCCTCTTAATATTATAAAGTCGGATACGCGCTATACTAGGGCTAATTATATTAGAGTTAAATAGGCTACTAAGGCTCTTATAGCAACGCCCTCGCTAAACCTTCTAATAAGGTACTATAAAAGCTACTATATAAGATAACTCCTTAACCTAAAAGGTTAACCTTCTAGTAAGGTATTAAAAGTAAGAGCTATTATATAAGATAACTCCTTAACCTAAAAGGTTAACCTTCTAGTAAGGTATTAAAAGTAAGAGCTATTATATAAGATAACTCCTTAACCTAAAAGGTTAACCTTCTAGTAAGATATTAAAAGTAAATACTACTATATAAAAAGTAACTCCTTAACTAAAGAGGTCTTTCCTAAGAGATTCTTATAGCTAGAAGTATAGGAAGCTCTACTATAAGTAGGGTCTTATACCTCTCCCTCTTCCTTATTCTTATCTCTTAATTATATTAATACTAGACCTTATATATAAATATATTAAGCCTAAGCGAGGTATACCTTTTAATATAAATAAGATAGAGGGGATTACTAGAGAGTTTAGCCTTAATATAATTAATAAAATCCGCTTCTTTATTAACTACTCTACTATATATAGAGAGTATATTATTAATATAGCCCTTAAGAGGGCTTATTTTAATAATCCTATAGGAGACTCTATAAGGTATAATAGTATTAAAGCTAAGTAAGTAAACTTAGTAATAGAAATTTAGTAGGTTATTATATACCCTATAGAGTAGCTCTTCTTTAAGTAGGTCCTCTATATTACTAAGGTAGAGGTAGCCTAGGCAGCCTAGGCCTATTAGAGGTTAGTAAGTATAGCTTATGCCGACTGCTTTAATATAGGGAGAGCGTTACTAATAATAGCATAGCTACTAGCGGACGAAGCGGTAATAGAGGCGGTATTTAATAGCAGCATAGGTAGTGCGCGAGAGGATAAGTAAATAGTTTCGTAGTTTAAATAATTAAAAACTACGTTATTATTAATATAAAGTTAAAGATCGTAAGGCTATAGGTACGTAGAAGTATAGCTATAATTAGGAAAGGTAGTTAGTAATTACGATCACGTAACTAAAGGCTATATATTATTAGGAAGCGCGGAGTTAGAAGGTCTAATTACACTTAAGCAGGTAAAATCACTATGCAGTGGCCAGAGGCTATAGTTCTACTATAAGTATATTATAGTAGGCGTCCTAAGCTTATATATTATTAAGCTAGATATACCTGGTAATATCTACTTCAGGTTTTATATAGACCTCCTCTAGAGAGTACTAGAGGACCCCCCACTTACTTAAATAAGGATAGACCCCTAGCTACTACTAATTATAACTAATAATAGCGAGTTTAAATAGTATATAGAGGAGATATATATTATATAGTAGAGGGTAATTAGATAAGAGCGGAGGCGCGAGGTCCTAGTTAAGTAAGAGGGGTATATAATACCTACCTAGGAGCTTATATAAGCTATAATAAATACTATTATAATAGATAGGTATAAAGCTCTCTATAAGCTAGTTATAGATAGTAATAATAACCTAGCCTATGCCTAGGGGGGGAGGGGGGATAGTATTATAAGCTACACCTAGGTTAAGCCTATCTAGGCTTCTACCTAGGTTTACTACCTTAGGGAGCTACCTAGGGCTTACCTAGGGCCTACCTAGTAGTTCCCTATAGACTAGGGAAATCTCTACTAAAGAAAAAAACTTCCCCTTTTCCTCTTTAGCTTAAATGAATAGTATTATAGCAACCTATTATTAAATAAACTTAGGTCTAACCCCTCGTATTACCCCTACTCCTAAAGTCTTTAAGTAAGTAGAAGGAATATACCTCCTAAGTATAGTAAATAAGATATAAGATTACTATTAATAGGGTATTCTATTTTATAAATATAAGAATATAATACCTTATTAACTCTTATTCAGATATTGCTTTCTAATAAGTAGTCTCTACCTTTTATAGAAATAGGGGGGATAGTAAATAATATAATTCCGAACTCAATGACTTATTTTAATTAAAGTTATAAGGATCCTAATATCTAATTATAAGCTATAGCTTAATTATAAACCCTCTAGTAAAAAGAGAATAAGGCCCTAGTAACCTTCTTATTAAGGTTTAAATAGATCCTAGCTAATATAAGTAGTATAAACTAGCTGAGGTAAGTCTAGATCTTACTTCTAGAGGCTTCTCTTACCCCTAGGCTAGGGGATTAATTAATTATTACTAACTTATTAACTAATTATAATAGCTAGCTGTTAAAGGTTTAGAGTATTATATAGAAAATAGAGCGCTAAAAGGTTCTAATAACTACTTAGTAATTTACTAGAGACTTATTACTAAGGATACTAATGGGGATATTTATATAACTAGAGCTATATATATCTTATAAGTTAAGGAGATAAGATATTATTACTATTAAAACTCTAAGTTCTCCTTAGATATCTCCCTAGTATAATATTAATAACTTTAGAAAGGTATAAAAGACTTTTATATTTATTATACTTCTAGGGTTAGAGGGTATATTACTTAGTCTTATTTTAATAAAGAGAACTAGCTACTTAGGGTTATAAGAATAAAGGTTTTAAAAGAAGAATTAATATATTATAAGGTTATATATAACTACTAAGTAGTTACTAACTTTTTAATAGAAAATAAGGAGTAAGAAAAAGACTAACTCTAGAGCGAAATTAAGCCCTAGAGCTTATTAAAAAGAAGATATTAAGTTAGAAGGAATATAAATAGAAATAAGTAGCTAATAATAAGCTTATTATTATTTACGTTAGAGTTAATAAAGGTTATCTAGCTTATATCCTAGTAAATACTAAGAGTAATATTTATATAATAATTAATTCTTTCCTAGCTTAATACTTTTATTTTTAATATATTAAAAAAGATACTAATTTATAAGGGGATATATACTTAATAAACTATTACTAAGTAACGCTCTAGGTATAATAATACTTAACTTAAAAATAAGTAGTTATACCTAGTATATCTTTATATATATAATTAATAGCTTAGATTTTAATATCCTCTTAGGGCGCTCCTAGATGGAATAGAACTAAGTTATTTATAATACTATAGCTTATTAAGAATACTATAAGAGGGGGCGTATTAGGCTATACCTAAAGAATTAAGAAGAAATACCCCTTATAAAAGAAATAAGAGCTATAAGGTTCCTTAATTGAGCTCGGAATTACGCCGCAGCCCCTTCGCAAAAAGACTATAACAAATTCACCTAGTTCGCAAGCATAATTCGGGAAACACTATATAGGTATTTTAACCTATACCCTCTACTAGTTAAGGAAAATAATATAAGAACCCTATACGTTCCTACTACTCGCAAGCAAACCCTCTAAATATTATAAAGTCGGACGCGCGCCGCACTAGGGCTAATTATATTAGAGCTAAACGGGCTACTAAGGCTCTCGTGGCAACACCCTCGCTAAACCTTCTAGCAAGGTGCTACGAAAGCTACTATATAAGATAACTCCTTAACCTAAAAGGTCGACCTTCTAGCAAGGTGCTAAAAGTGCTGCGAACGCTACTATATAAGAGGTAACTCCTTAACTAGAGAGGTCTTTCCTAAGAGGTTCTTATAGCTAGAAGCATAAGAAGCTCTACTACGAGCAGGGCCTTATACCTCTCCCTTATCCTTATCCTTATCTAACCTACGATAAATCCTTAACTATATTAGTACTAGACCCCGTATATAAATATGCTAAGCCCGAGCGAGGCACGCCCTTTAGCGTAAATAATATAGAGGGGATTGCTAGAGAGTTTAGCCTCGATATAATTAATAAAACCCGCTCCTTTATTAACTACTCTACTATATATAGAGAGCGTATTATTAATATAGCCCTCAAGAGGGCTTACCTTAATACCCCTATAGGGGACTCTATAAGGCGCGATAGTATTAGAGCTAAGTAAGCAAACTTAGTAGTAGAAGTTTAGCGGGTCGTTACGTACCCTATAGAGTAGCCCTTCTTCGAGTAGGTCCTCCGTATTACTAAGGCAGAGGCGGCCTAGGCGGCGAACGTCAGTAAGTATAGCTTACGCTAAATAGAGAGAGCGTTGCTAATAACGGCATAGCTAGCGGACGAAGCGGTAATAGAGGCGGTATTTAACAGCAGCGCGGGTAGTGTGCGAGAGGAAAAGTCGATAGTTTCGTAGTCTATTAAATAATTAAAAACTACGTTATTATTAATATGAAGTTGAAGATCGTGAGGCTATCTAGTAGGGCACGTATAAGTGCGGCTATAGTTAGGAGAGGTAGTCGGCAAGATCACGTGACCGAAGGCTATATATTATCAGGAGGCGCGGAGTTAGAAGGTCTATTGCACTTGAGCAGGTAAAATCACTATGTAGTGGCTAGAGGCCTTAAAAAATGAATATAAAATAGTTATTAAGGATTACTTCTAGTAAGGTAGTTATTAAGAACTACTTTTAATCTTTAAAGGATCTCCTTACTTATCTTCTTTATAAGGTATTTATAGATTTTGAGTAATATATAAGCTATAAACATAAATAGCTACTTCTTAATATAGCTTATAATATACTTACCTCCTATCCCTTATTATCTCTATTAGTATATACACCTCTAATAAGAGCGGGAGGTATATAAAAGATAGTATATTAAGAGGAGACTACTATATAAAGAGACTACTATACTATTTACTTATATTAAATACTAAATATTATAATAAATATCCTATTAGAAGAGCTAATAGCTAGCGCTCCTAGTATAGAGAATAGAATATATAGTATTATTAATTAATTCTACCTATAGTATAACCTTACTAATAGAAGTGTTCTCCTTAGAGCTAGCTATAGCTAGCGCTCCCTAGTATTAGAAGATTATTATTAGTTAAGAGATATATTTAATAGATATAATAAGGGAGTTTAGAGCGAAGGTTAGGTTTATAAATATACTTATTAATATAGGGGCGTTTAACTTTATAATCCCTAGTATAAGTACTACGCTAGACCTAGAACTCTAAGTATAGTACTAGAGAGTACTTAGTAAAGTCAGTTTTAGAGCGCTTATAATATAATTAGATCTCTCTTTTAGTATATAGCTATAAGTATAATTCTGTTATTACTTAAATACATTATATAAGAAGAGCGTAGAGCGCTTAATATAATATATTAGTATAAACCCCTTCTTAGTAATAAGTGATAATAATAAGTATAGGGATAGAGACTAAATAAATAGGGTCTCTATAGCTATATTAATAGTAACTACGCTAGCTATAAGGATATAGTATACTTAATAGTAAGTTAGGTATTCTTTATAGCTAATAAGCTAATCTTATAGAGATTCTAATATTAAGTAATAGTCTCTAAGTTATTTATAGAGGCTAAGTATTATATAGTATTATTTATTACTTTAGAAGCGCTTTAAATATATAACTTCTTAAGTAAATTTAGTATAGATCTTAGAAGGCCCCTTTATATATAAGTAAATAATATAAGAGTAATTATATTTATAAAAGGAGAGTTTATGAATAACTATATAAAGTATATATAAGTTTATAACTAGTTCGCGCGAGAAGTTACTAAATAGGGCGAGATTGACTTTAAATATATATTATTAGTAAATAATATAACTAATCTACTTAGAAAACTACTTAAGAGGATAATCTTTAAATAACTCTATAAGAAGAGTAGTATAAGGCTATTTAGGGCTAGTATTACTATAGAGGAGTATACTAAGGCTAGTTAAGCTTTATAAAACTAAGCTCTTAGTAAGGAGGAGTATTATAACTATAAGTAGCGCTATATTATAATAAGTAGGCGCGCGTATAATATAATATTAAATAGTATATAAGTTAGAGGTATTATAAGTATATAAGGGCTTATATTAGGATAGGATAAGATAGACTTAGCTGCGTAACTTTTAGAAAGCTCCCTTAGCGCACGGACCTATTATAAGAAGACTATAGAGTAGAGCGTAGAAGGGAAGAGCGTAGTAGACGAGAAGATAGAAGAGATATTATTACTATTAGTACCTTAATAACCCTATACCTCGTTTTTTAGTATTTTCTTAATAAATCTATGCCTAATTTAGATAATCTCTTTTAATTAGATCTATAAATTATTCTATATATCTTTTAAGCTTACTCTTAATATTCTTACCCGTTCGTAGATAGAGCTATATTATTTATTATCTTTCTAGTTCCTATTAGTTCTAGCTATTTCTAATAGTACCTAGAGGTAGACTTTTTTGCTCTTTTTAATAGCTTTTATAAGCTTCTTAGAGAGTTAGGTGCCTTCGCTATATCTATACGTCCCTACTATTAATATATATATATATATAATTAATCTACTTTAAATGCGATAATAACTTAAGAAATTTATAAGTAACGAATAATAATAGTATAAATAATAATAAAAACGTAGTTTAAAGAGAGGAAGATATTTATAAACCTACCTTAGTTCTAAAGGAATAGTAATAGCTATGCTTTCTTATAGAATTAAGGTAGGAATAACGTAGACTCTAAAATCCTCCCTTTCTCTTTTTTTTTTATACTATTAGTAGGTTCTAGCGAGTATATTCCTTTCCTTACCCCCTTATATATTATTAAAACCGCTATTTTTTAACTAGTAAGTTATAGCTAAGATAGCTATATATAATACTAATATAGAGATTAATAGTCTTACTAAGCTAATAAGTATAGTAAGATTAACTAGATTAGTAACTAGAGACTAACGAACCCCTTACTATTATAGCCCTAAGTACTAAGAGCGATATACTAACTTTAGAGAGATATTAATATAGAGAAGCTACGAATTCTTCTAAGATAAGAGCGTTATTAGGAAGACCCTTCTATATTAAGTAATAAGACTTAAAATAGATTTATAATAGCTTAGAGTAGTAAGATCGAGGTCGCTAGACCTTTCCTATATTTATTTAGTTATTTAGTTTATATTATTTCCTTTTTTATTTTATTTAAAAAAGGTTATAACTACTTACTTTATCTTTCTATTTAGAAGATATTATAATAATAACTTTACTTTATTAATTATAATACTCTATTACTTTAATTATATAATATTAACTTCGATATTTATAGACCTATAAGTATTATATCTTCTTCTTTCTTAGCTAACTTAGATATTAGATCCTCTTCTAATAAGGGGAAATAGCCTAAAGAGAGATTTATAAGAGCTTTATTTAGCGAGATATAACCTTATACTATAAGGTAGCTAGCCTCTAATAATAATATAGATAGGTCTATAAATCCTACTTCTAGGATAGGAGTAACGCCCTTAAGTACTCTACGTTCTCCTAAAGGAAGTTATACTAATTAGGATATTATAGCCCTTACTAATCTCCTTATAAGACGTCCTATTATTATAATAATAACTCCTTATTTAACTAGAGCGCCTAAGTTTATTAGTATTAATATCTCTAACTTTATTATTAATTATAAGAGCCTTTTAAAGCTTTGCTATAAGACTAATAAAGATATAAAGAATAAGGTCTATATATATAGCTCTAGCGACTATTAGGATATAGTAAAATCTTATATTAATAAAGCTAAGACTTAGAAAGAAGCTAAGGAGAGATATTTATACTAATTCGGATTTATAGACCTAAAGTCTTATTAAGATCCTAATAAGGACCTTTAGAACCTAGTTATAGGATCTCATATTAAGAATAATAACCCTTCTTAGGTTATAGCGTTAATTACTACTATTTAATAGCTTTAATAGAGAGCTATCTAGTATAGAGACCTAGAACTTACTAATGCTAAGCTTAGTTATATTACTTATTACTATTTTTTAGAGAGGGCTATAAGAGCTATAGCCTAAAGTCTTAGCTACTAGCTTATTAAGGTTATTTTAAAGTAGTAGGTTATAGTAGAAAATACTCTAATTAAATAATCTACTACCTACTAGGAGCTTTAATAGTTATCTAGCCTCGTTAAGCCTAAACTAATAATAATACTTTAAATCCCTATAAAGATAATTCTAATAAGGTAGAGGGCTAAAGCTAAGGAACCCTCTATAGCCTAGACTACTAGCTTAATTATTAACTCTCTTATAGAGAACTTTAAGACCCTAAATATTAATAGGGCTAATTATAAGATAGATATGGCCTCTGGCCACTGCATAGTGATTTTACCTGCTCAAGTGCAACAGACCTTCTAACTCCGCGCCTCCTGATAATATACAGCCTTCGGTTACGTGATCTTGCTGACTACCTTTCCTAACTATAGCCGCACTTATACGTGCCCACAGCCTCACGATCTTTAACTTCATATTAACAATAACGTGGTTTTTTATTATTCAAACTACGAAACTATCGACTTTTCCTCTCGCGCACCACCCGCGCCGCCGTTATAGCGAGCTCTCGCGCGTTATTAGCGTTAAAGGGCGTGCCTCGCGCGGGCTTGGCGTTTTTATATGCAGGGTCTGGTGCCGATATGGTTAAGGGATGAGGAAGAGGGAGAGGCATAAGGCCCTGCTCGCAGCAGAGCTTCTTATGCTTCTAGCTATGAGAACCTCTTAGGAAAGACCTCTTTAGTTAAGGAGTCACCTCTCGTATAGTAGCGTTCACCTTACTAGAAGGTCGACCTTTTAGGTTAAGGAGTTATCTCGTATAGTAGCTTTCGCAGCACCTTTAGCACCTTGCTCGAAGGTCGACCTTTTGGGTTAAGGAGTTATCTCGTATGGTAGCTTTTCTAAGCTACGAGAGCCTTAGTAGCCCGTTCGGCTCCGATATAATTAGCCCCGGTATAGCGCGCATCCGACTCTATAATATTTAGAGGGTTTGCTTGCAAGTAGTAGGAACGTATAGGGTTCCTATATTATTTTCCTTAACTAGTAGAGGGTATAGGTTAAAATACCTATATAGTATTTCCCAAATTATGCCTGCGAACTAGGTGAATTTGTTATAGTCTTTTTGCGAAGGGGCTGCGGTGTAATTCCGAGCTTAATAAGATAGATATCTTAACCCTTATTAAGAGAGTTACTAGCTAAGGAGATAATACTTTTAATTTAAACGCTATAAAAGCTATTAAACCTTATAAATAATAATCTTAGGACTATTTATAAACTTAATACTAATAATAATAATACTTTTACTTATAAGCTAGATATAGGGATTCCTAAGGAGGATACTAATAATACTAGGGATTTAAAAGAGGTAGAGTAAGAGGAGGCTATAGAGGCTTCTAATAAGATAGACTACTATAATATATACCTTTCTAAGCTATAGGGGCTTATTAGTTTTATAGCGCTATTAACTATATTATTATTAGCTATATTAAGTATCTGAAGGCTAGCTAGAATAGGGTTTACTACTATATATCGCCTTACTACTTTATTAGTACCCTAGATATAAGTACTAAGGTTAAGATAGGTATTATTAATAAAGGCTATAACTATAAATTAACTAATAGTTAGACGATTTTAAAGTATATCCTAATTAACGAGGATACGTTTATATATTATATAGTTATTATAAGTAAGTTAGTAGAAAAGTAATAGCTAAAGCTTCTAGAAGAGGTTATAAGAGTTATTAGTTATAATAAGATATACCCTAAACTATCTATTAGCTTTATAAATTTATTAAAAGATATTACTTAATTATATAACTTTATAAATATAACGTTCTTTAGCTTTAAGTAAAAGAACTAATATATTAACCTAGTAGAAGATATTACTACTATAGAAAGAGGGAAAGCTAGAGGGTATTATATAAAACCTTATAATACTTATTATTACTAGGCTCCCTAAATAGTAAACCTACTTATAATTTAAGACCCTCCTATTTAAATTACTTAGAGAGTTATAGAGCTTCTAGATAATAAGGAAGACGCTAAGGACGCTATACTACTAGATACCTCTAAGGAATAAGTTAAGTAGTAGAAGTAAAATAAATAAGATAAGCCTTAGATTTAATATAGTAATTTATAAACTAGCTATACTCTTACCCTTAAGCTATATAATAAAAGGGTAAATAGGAAGGTAGCTATTCTTAAAGCTTTCTTTTATTAGAACTAGCCTAATTAGGATAGAATAGTTTATAATACTATTAAAACTATAATTACTAAGTATTAGAATAGATATAACTTAATTTGCGAAGGGGCTGCGGCGTAATTCCGAGCTCAAAAGTATAAGAGGTTTTTATTCCTACTAATATTATACTTCTAGATTAATTTAATAAGATAGGAGAGAGTAATAAGGAGCTATAAGAATAAATAAATTAATAGAACAATAATACGAATTATTCTAAAAGCTAAGTAACTTTAGCTACTATTTCTATAGACTTACCTAAGGATTTATAAACTAAGGTAATTTAATTTAATTACTATATAATCGATCCTCTTTTTAAGATAGGTATTATAATAGAAGATTAGGATTTAGTATTACTTCTACTACTAAGATATATTACTATCCTAGACTTCGTTATAACCTACTAGTAGATTACTATTACCCTTTATAGCCCTATAAATATATTAATTAGGGGGATTATTAATAGTAGCTCTGCTATTAACCTTATTAGTAAAAGTTATATTAAGCGCCTAGGCTTATAGAGCAATATAGTTTAAATAAATATAGGGATCCGCGGGATTACTAATAGAGAGTAGAGGACCTAGTTTATAAGTATAATTATAAACGATATTTATATTAGTAGTAATTAGATTTAAGATATTAGCTTTTTTGTTTTCCCTAAAAACGCTTATAATAAGGACCTAGTACTAAGAGCTCCCCTTATCTTAAAGACTCGAATAACGCTAGATTATATATAGAACTAGATTATTAGAGTCCTTTAGTCTAGGAATATTAAGATTAATATCCCGCTATTATTTTATATAAGAGACTTAACTACTTAGTTCCTAGAAATTATTACTAAGATAAACTACTTTATTTCTTCTTAATATTAATATACTCTCTTATCTCCTATAGAGGAGGGGAAATAGAGGCTACTACTAATAGACCTAATATAGTAATAGGCTTAGACTTTATAAGAGATAATTAGTAAGTGAATAATACTAAGAACGAGGAATAGCTAGATATAATACTAAGAAGTATAAGGATATATTAGGATATTAAAGCGATTTAATAAGCTTTTAAAAGCTCTTATAACCTACTAGACGAAGTTAAGTAATAATTAGACCTAGATAAGGAAGTTATTATTATTTTTAAAGAGTTTAGACTAATTTTTAATTAAACCCTAGAGATTATAATCTATAATAAAGTTACTCCTAAGCTTAATAAGATCTATAAAGCGATTATAAATATAGGGTATATAATAGGATATAATAGCTATAGTATTAATTATTAATACTATATTTATAAACCTAAGAAAAGAATAATAAAGAAGAAAATACTTAGGAGGAAGTATAAGTTAGTATATTAGAAAGGTATCGAAGTTATTATAGCTATAGATACTACTTTCTCTTATAATAATTATAAACCTATAGTAATAACGCTTATATTATTAATAGAAGATATTAATATAATATATAAGACGAAAGATAAGAAGATTTAACCTATTAATAACGCTATACTAGATAGTTTAACCCTAGATAGAGACCTAGAGTAGAGGTTAAAGGTATAAGTAAAAGCTAAGAAAAATATACTCCTAGATCCTAGCGCCCTATTTATAAGCCTAGTTATACTAAAGTTTTTAATTATTAAGTAAGGAATAAGGCTTATAAGAGCTTAATAAGAAGCTATCTTTAAGACTATTAATTATCTATAGCCTAAAGAAAAGAAGCTCCTTTTAGCTATTCTTAT